>VWYI01034189.1:270701-310315 GCA_013399455.1 Anthoscopus minutus
CCGGCCCCGGGGGCAGCCCCGGGGAGGTGACGCTGCCCCACAACCTCAGCCTGGAGGTGGTGGGGGGCGGCCCGGCGGCGCGGGACCCCGGCTCGCTGGCGCGGTGGCTGTGCGGGGTGCTGGAGGGGCGCGGCGTGGCCGCCGTCCTGGCGCTGCCCCGCTCCCGCCGGGAGCTGCTCCAGCTCGACTTCCTCGCCGCTGCCCTCCAGGTCCCCTTCGTCAGCATCCTGGACACCCGCTGGCCGCTGCCTTTCCGAGCGCAGGTGAGACCCGCAGCGCCGGCACTGCAAGAGGACGCGGCTCCCGTCCCCGCTCCCGTTCCTGCTCGCCGGCTCCGTCTGTGCTCCTGTCCTGATCCCAGTCCCGGATCCGTACCAGCTCTATCCCGATCCCCGTCTCGACTCCATACCTGTTCCGCGGCTCCTCTTCCCGGCTCGGACTTGCCTCCAATTCCGATCCCGGCTCTGATTCCAGCTCCAGTTCCGAATTCTAACCACTTATCCTTGCTGCATTCTTGCTCCGGGGTCCATCCCGGCTCTGTTCTCCCTCTGTCTTCTCTCCCACCCCGGTCCCATCCTATCTTCATTCCCACCTCCATCCCGCCTCTACCCCAGCCTCATCCTGTACCCCATCCTGGCTTTCTGTCTCCCATCGCAGCTCTATTCCAGCCCCCTCTTGGCCCTCATTCCAGCCCTATCCTGGCTCTATCCCAGCTCCCATCTGAGCTCTCTCCTGGCCCCTTGCCCAGCTCTATCCCAGACCCAATTCCAGCTTTCACTTCAAGGTAAGTTCCCTGATTCCTCTGGAAGCTCTGCAGCCCTCAGCCCCAGTCCCCAGTCCGTTCTGTCTCTAGAAGGGCTTTGGGATGTGTCCTAGCAGTGGATCCCAGACAGGAGCTGGGCAGGGGGTGTGGGATGATCTCAGGGCAGGTGAGCCCATGTCTGACACTGCCTTTGGGCTCTTCCTGCGGGCAGGGGCAGTGCCACGACCCTTGTGTGTTGGCAGAGCCCCTTCCACTTCCACATGGACCGGCAGAGCTCACCAGAGACGCTGGTGGATGTGCTGGTGAGCATCCTGCAGGCCAATGACTGGCAGGAGACCAGCCTGGTGCTCTGCCACCCCTGGGACATCGACAGCTTCCTCGACCTCTGGTCACAACGTTCCCAGCTCAGGCTCCGCACTGTCCTGGACCTGGGCTACCTGGCTGAGCCCAGGGCCACCCGCTACCTGCGGCAGCACAGGGACCGTGTCAGGACCCTCTCCAGCCCAGTGCTGATGCTGGGCTGTGACCTGCACAGCGCTCGACTCGTCTTCCAGGCGGCTGAGGAGTTGGGGCTGGCACCGCAGGAATTCCACTGGATGCTGGGCTTCCCGCTCAGTGCCAGTGAGCTGCAGACCGAGGGATTGCCCCCAGGGCTGCTGGCCTTTGGGGAGGTCAGCCGGCCACCGCTGGAGCTCTTTGTGCAGGACATGGTGGGACTGGTATCCCAGGCCATCGCCCACGCTGCCCGCGGCCGCCCCGACCCCGCACAGCTGCAGACCACGGGCAACTGCAATGAGAGGCACCGGGCAGGCAGCGAGACCCTGGGGCTCTTCCTTGCTCAGTAAGGGGATGCTGGGGGCTCCTCTTTTCTCCCATCCTGGCTCTGTGGTATTTGGGTGCATGGAAGAGTTCTGCCCCACACCTGGGATGGGGTATGGGCAGAGCCAGGGGACCCCTGGGCTCAGTGCAGTGCTGTCCCCAGTGTGTGCAGCCACCACCATGGGGCTCAGCCTGCCAGGACATGCTTAGCACTGCACAGGGGGGACATGTCACTTCAGATCTCCTTAACACTGCCCCAGCACGGTCACTCTATAAATATTAATAACACTTGGCCCTGGCAGCACAGCAAGCTGCAGGGCAGCGCAGCAGGGCTGGATCCTGCTGCTCCTCTTTGACCTTGTCCCTGCCTGGGTCGGCCATGTCCTCCTCCCAGCCTCAACCTTTGGGCCCAGCTGACCCAGAACACTGGAGCAGTGAAACCCTTTCCTTGGCAGGTTCCTGGCCAACACATCCTTCCATGGCCAGACGGGGCTGGTGCGCGTGGAGAACACAGCACTGGTGAGGCCGGAGCAGCAGTTCCGTGTCTGGAGTCTGCGCAGAGACTCACAGGGGGTCCCCACCTGGATGACAGTGGGCACCTGGAGCCATGGCAAGCTGGAGCTGGAGCAGAGCGTGTGGCAGAGCCAGCAGCAGCGCATGAGCCCCAGCGAGGCGGCCGAGGGGGCCCGCACACGGCTGAGGGTGGTGACACTGGTGGAGCACCCCTTTGTCTTCACCAGGGAGGTGGATGAGGAAGGGAACTGCCCGGCCGGGCAGCTCTGCCTGGACCCCGGCACAAACGACTCGGCCGTGCTGGACGCCCTCTTTGAGAAGATTGGCAATGGCAACGGCTCAGTGCCACGGGAGTACAAGAAATGCTGCTATGGGTACTGCATTGATCTCCTAGAGAAGCTGGCCGAGGACATGGCCTTTGATTTTGAGCTCTACATCGTGGGCGATGGGAAATATGGGGCCTGGAAGAATGGGCGCTGGACGGGACTGGTGGGAGATCTGCTCAGTGGCACGGCCCACATGGCTGTCACCTCCTTCAGCATCAACTCGGTGCGGAGCAAAGTCATCGACTTCACCAGCCCCTTCTTCTCCACCAGCCTGGGCATCCTGGTGAGGACCAAGGACACGGCATCGCCCATCGGGGCCTTCATGTGGCCCCTGCACTGGACCATGTGGGTGGGCATCTTCGTGGCGCTGCACATGACCGCACTCTTCCTCACCCTCTACGAGTGGAAGAGCCCCTATGGAATGACCCCCCACGGCCGTAACCGCATGAAGATCTTCTCCTACTCCTCAGCCCTCAACCTCTGCTACGCCATCCTCTTCGGGCGCACCGTCTCCAGCAAGACGCCCAAGTGCTGCACCGGCCGCTTCCTCATGAACCTCTGGGCCATCTTCTGCCTCCTGGTGCTCTCCAGCTACACGGCCAACCTGGCAGCTGTCATGGTGGGGGACAAGACCTTCGAGGAGCTCTCGGGCATCCACGACCCAAAGGTGGGCGAGTGTCCAGCTGCTTCAGATGGGCTGGGAGCGGGCTGAAGGCCAGGAAAGGGGCTGAGGGGGGTCCTGTCCTTTCTTTTGCACCTTCCTCCTTCTCTCCAGCTCCAGTCCTGCATCTTGGCCCCTCCTAAGAGTAGGGGGGAGGTCTTTGAGACCTGCAGAAAGCTTTGTGTGTGTATCCCACTGGTGCTTAATCCCAGCCTCAGCTCCAGGGCAGGGGGAAGTGGGCTGAGTTTTTGCTAAGGCTGCTCTTGGGGAAGCTCTTTTCCAAACACCCCAAGAGCTGCTGCACCTCTGGGGCTGCTCAGACACCTTGCCTGGGACTCAGGGCTGGGGACACATCCCTGGGACCAGAGGTGCTGATGCTCTGGTGCCTCCTTCCAGCTCCATCACCCCTCACAGGGCTTCCGCTTCGGCACAGTGTGGGAGAGCAGTGCCGAGGAGTACATCAAGAAGAGCTTCCCCGAGATGCACGAGTACATGCGGCGCTACAACGTCCCCACCACCCCCGACGGCGTCACCATGCTCAAGTGAGGGGCAGGGAGAGCATGAGGGGGTCCCCCCCCACCTTTTACCCCTCCCAGGACACCTTTTGCCCCAGCCCTGGAGCCTGTGCACCCCTCACTCCACACACACGAGCTCCCCACCTCTGGGAGGGGTGTCAGGCAGGGAGGACGCTAGGCAAGGGGGGAGCAGCCCCTCCCTGAGCATCCCCCCGTGCTGGTACAGGACAGAGCCCGCCAAGCTCAACGCCTTCATCATGGACAAGTCGCTGCTGGATTATGAGGTCTCCATCGACTCCGACTGCAAACTGCTCACTGTGGGCAAACCCTTCGCCATCGAAGGTTTGGAGCGGGCTGCGGTGGGAAGGGGGTTCCGCTGTGTGCGTGTGGTCGGGCTGGGGTCGTGCCCTGCCATAATCGCGCTGGGTGGGGAGGTGCCCCCTCCGCGGTGGGCACTGGGGGCTTTACCCTCCATCCAAGCTCTGCCCGTCTCTCCCCCCCTCACCGGGGCCAGGCTACGGCATCGGCCTCCCCCAAAACTCGCCGCTGACCTCCAACGTCTCCGAGTTCATCAGCCGCTACAAGTCCTCGGGCTTCATCGACCTCCTGCACGACAAGTGGTACAAGATGGTGCCCTGCGGCAAACGCGTCTTCGCTGTCACTGAGGTGCGGCAGCCCCTGGGCCGGGGGTGGCTCTGGGGTCTGGCACCCCCCGCAGCCCAGCCCACACCCCCTGCTGCCCGCAGACCCTGCAGATGGGCATCTACCACTTCTCGGGGCTGTTCGTGCTGCTGTGCATCGGGCTGAGCGGCTCCCTCCTCACCTCGCTGGGCGAGCACGTCTTCTACCGCCTCGTCCTGCCCCGCATCCGGCGCAAGAAGAAATTCAACTACTGGCTGCACACGAGCCAGGTGGGGCCAGGCACCCCAAAGACCCCTAACCCCATGTCGCTGCTGCCTTTTAAACTGCACCACTTTTGCCCTTCAGCCCCGAAGCACCAACCCCCGTTTAACCCCTGAGCCATGACCTCCAGACCAATTAATCCCTGGCCTGTTAAGCCCCAGACCGTCACTCACTCTTGCCACCTTCCTCACAGAAAATCCATCGGGCTCTGAATATGGGCATGGAAGAGCGGAAGAGCCAGCAGCTGAAGTTGGAGCAGAGGTACGGCTGGGAATGGGAGCCTGCCCCGCCCTCCTCTTCCTCCCTGTGGACAGCCACAGTTCTGGAGGGGTGCAGAGAGACCTCGCCGCAGCCAGGTCCCAATTCAACCCTCCCCACACAGGTGCGAGCCGCAGCCGAGGTCGGCACCGGCGGCAGCGCAGCCCTGGAGCGCCCTGCGGAAGGAGGCGCGGCGGGTGCGCTTCCAGCTGGACAAAGCCACCCCCGAGGCTGAGGGGTCCCCGTGGCACCCCGGGAACGGGCGGCCGCCGCAGCCCCTGGACAGAGGGGCCGGCGAGAAGGAGCTCCGGGAGCTGGAGGAGAAGATCCAGGAGATGCGGGACCAGCTGCGAGCGGCGCTGCTAAGGAAGAGCGAGCTGGTGTCCGTGCTAGGCACCGCCAAGGGCGGCCGGGCGCTGCCCGCCCCGCTGGCCGCCGAGGAAGCCCGGGAGGAAAGGTGAGGTGGGGGACAGGGACACCCCAAACCATCCCAGGACTGGCTGCTCTGCGGGGAGGGGCAGGGCGGGCCCCTCTGGCTTAGAGGGAGTGGAAGGAAAAAAGGAAGGGGGAATGTCCTGGGGCTGCCCCAGCTCTGGGGCCTTTGTCTCTTCCCTCCCGTCCCTTCTGCTGGCAGTGGGGGTTTGAAGGGTCGGGAGGTTCTTTTTGGGGGGTTGAGTTGGGGTGAGAGGTTCCCACAGTGCCTAGATAAAGCTCAGCCCCGTGCCTCGCTCTGTTTTTACACCACGTAAATAAAGACGACGAAGGAAGGCGAAGTCTGCGTGTCCTCTTCCCCAGATGCAGCCAGGGCTGGCTGAGAGTAACCCTTCCCCTTCTCCTCCTCCCTCCGCAGGCCCAGATCAGCCCCGCCGCAGGACGGCCGTGATTAGGAGGAGGAGGAGGCAGAGGAAGCTCCCACATGGATGGGCCAGGAGGACAGGCCGAGTCCGGAACCTCCCCCTGGAGAGGCAGCACCAGGGCGGCAAAACCGGGCTGATCCCAGAGCCACCGCAAAGCAGAACCGGAGCCTTCCTCGGGCGGAGGCTGAGGGATGGAGGCGCTGCACGGGGAGCGGCACAGGCTGAGGCTCAGGGCTCTGCCCGCCCCTGAGGATAAGGAATAGCTCCCCATGCTCCCCATCCCACTGCAGGCGGCTGTGGAAGGAGCCGGAGCCCTGCAGCCCCTCCCCTGGCACGGAGGCTGCCCAGCACCACCGAGCACGGCCGGGACAGGGTTGGCACTCGGCCCTGTGCCCTGCCACCGCCCCTGCACACTGCAAGGGGACAGATGGTGACACCCCAGGAGGGCAGGAGGCACCCCCAGGATCAAGCATTCACTTCGCTGCAGCCCCCTGCCCCCAGGATTCCCACACGTCAGCCCAGCACAGCCGTGGGCAGGACATGGGGCAGCGCTGCAAGAGCTGTTAAGAGATAATATTTATTATTATATACAAACACATTTTGTACATTAATTAAATAGAATGAACTCTACTCTTCATTCATCAAATCATTTGGTTTGGCGTCCCCCCCCCTTCCCCTCCCACCCACTCCTCTGAAAAAGCCTAGGGGTCATTCCTGGTGCTCCAGAGGCTGGGAGCCAGTTGGCCACGAGGCCCCTTTCTCAGGAGTGCCGGCAGCAGCAAGATTTAACCTGCTGGTCACAGCAGAGCCCCCCTGCCCTGAAGCAGCACCACGGCTGCTCCAGGTAAAAACAAAAAGGGAGCACCCAGGTGGGAAAGGCAGAGGGGTGAAGAGAGGGCTCGGGGGCTCCCCGTGTTTACAAGGTAACACTGAAACACACGGAGCCCCCCGAGGGAGATGGACTCCAAACACTGCTCAGCCACAGGGGGACAACACTGAACTCAGGGACATCTGTGCAGGGACCCAGCTGTCCCCAAAAGCTAAGTGCCCGTGTGTCACCTCCTGTCCCTGCCCTGCCCCAACATGGTTCTTCCAGAGCTTCATCCCGTCTCACTCTGCTCCACCTCCCTGCACAAACTCTGCTTCCAGCACATCCTGGCATGGATCTGACCCCTCTGCAGGGGTCTGCAGGCAGCCCCCCAGCTCAGCTGCTGGGTAGAGGGGTCAGGCTCTGCCAGCCTCACCTCCACTGCCAGAGAAACATGGGAAAACCAGCTGAAATGTCTTGGCTTCAGTGTTTTGGTTTTTTGCTAAACCAGCTCATGCAGCAGTCCAGGCACGAGATGCCACTCTCTCCTCTGGGATGGGGCTGATCCTAAACACAGATGTGTCCCACAGGAGGGACAAGGCACTGGAAAGCAGCTGCCTCACCCAGAGCAGAGCTGTGCAGGCCAGAGCTGCTGCCCTCGCCCCACACCTCTCCAGACACCCCCACTGCAGCACGGCTCCCTCCAAGCACCACTCACAGCTTCTGGATGGCAGCTCCCACCTGGACACAGCACCTTCCACCTCCCAACCCACCCACCAAGGGAAGTTTAAGGACAGAAAAAGGGGGCTGAACTGCAGCTTTCTGCTTTGGTTGTGGCCTGGCCTGGGCAGACTTTGTACCTGGGGAAGGGTAAGAGCTCCTCTTCCCCTCAGGAGCAGGAAAGGTGAGCAGGAATCTCCTCTGTGGCTCTCCCACAGGGACTGGACACTGCCTGTTCTATCCACTCCTACTCTAACCACAAAGCTGCCAGGCCTGTGGCCTGTCCCAGGTCAGCTCCCATCTGGGATCAGCACCTGGACCGCAAACGCAGCTGCAGGGGGAAAGCCAGGGACTGGGGACAAGGAGAAGGCAAGGGCACGAGTGGGGCAGGATAGGAACACGTGGCTGGCTCAGCTGTGGGCCAGGGGACCAAACCCCTCCATCCTTCCCACAGCCCCCGTGCCTTTCCTAGGGGAGAGAGGTCACTGCAGCTCTGCTCTGTCCCAGCTGCTCCGGCTCTGCTCAGAGGGATCCGTGGGTTAAGGATGATGGTGAAGTGAGAAAAAGTTAAGAAACAAAATCCAAATGCCTTCCCAGCAGTCCAGAGTGACAGCAACAAGGCTCAGGACAGGTTCCTGGAGCTTGGCTCTGAGCTGGGTGTTCTCTCTGATGGTGCTGGGCAGGGGCTGCTCTCCCCCCGGTCCTCCAAACCTCTGTCCTGGTCACTGTCCCCCTCCGAGGCTGGCAGGGGCTCTGCCATGCTGCTGCTGCTGCCCGTGCAGTTTTTGGCACTGGGTTTTGCTCGGCTGTCTGAGCCCTCGAGAGCCTCAGTCTGCTTGGGAAGGGAGGGGTTGGGGACCACCCCCTCCTGCAGCAGGGCACGGGGTGCAGCCCCAGCAGTGGGGGGAGCATCAGCTGCAGCCACCATGGACGTTGAGGTGACCTCAATGGTGATGGAGCCCACGGCCGTCTCCGGGTGGTCACTGCTGACCCTGATGCGGGCAACCAACCCAGAGGCTGTGGCTGCCTCCTGAGAGGTCCCGTTGGCCACAGCTTCATGCACCACAGTGGGATCCAGGAGGGTCGTGCTCAGGTCAGACAGAAACGAGGCCTCTGTCACGATGGCGGCCGTCTCGGCCACCCAGTTCAGGTCACTGCCCACGGAGGCGGCGGCAGCGATGACGTTGGAGGCCTCACCGGGGCCCAGGGCGGCCGGACCACCGCCCTCCCCGGGGGGCCCGGTGGCCAGAGGGGCTCGGCGGCCCCCGGCCTCGAGTGGGGCAGCCGTGGTGTTGTTGTTGAGGTTGTCCTGCAGCGTGGTCTGGGTGCCCTGCCCGACCTGCTGGTTCTGCAGCAGCATCTCCTGGATCCGGATCTGCTGCAGGATGGCTGGCAGCTCGTAGTGGTGGAAGAAGTAAATCATAGAGTGCTGGTGGAGGAAAGGGAAAGGTATCACCCTGGGCAACACATCCCAAGAAAACCAAACTTTTGAAGAATCCAGCTGCTCTGATACTCAGAAGGTTAGTAGGAAGTTTGGAAAGATTTAGCCTTTCCACTATGACTACTGCAAGCTGCTTTATAGTTTCTGTCTGAAGACAGGCAACAGAGTACAACCCCTCTTCACTTTCAAAGGCTGGGAAAAGAAGGATGACAGCATTCCTCTGGCTCGTTCTCTATTCCCTGTCCCCATCCTGCAGCAGGTCAACAACCAAAGACACCCAACATGTATGCTGGATCCAGGAGATCAGCTTGGAGCTGGTCCTGCCAGCATCCTCACTGCACAGACCTGAACATCTTCTCTGCAAGGCTAGACCCTCCCCAGGATTTATTCCACAAGGACATGACAGAAACCCTTCCCAACATCCATGTGGCATAAGGTTATTGTCAGTTCCATAGCTGGGCTGGAGGCAGCAATCCAAACATCCCCTCTTCCACAGCCTCATTCTGTTACTCCATCTCCAAAACAGCCTTAATTCCATCTCTTACAGACGGATCCTGCCTCCAACCCAGCTTGAGAGGAAGTTTGACAAAGTCCCCCAAGGTGCAGCAGCCCTGCAGGGACTCACCTGGATGAAGAGCCAGGAGGTGACAAGTGCCAGGCTGCTGTACTGCCCATTGAAGCGGTAGTGGTAGGCGTAGAAGGCAAAGTGGTACAAGTAGAAGAATCTGGTCAAGGCATAAAAAAAAAAATCAGGAAAAATGTGAGCTCCCTTCTTCTCCCAACACCAGCCTGAGCTGGGGCACTTCCCACAGGGTGACATTAACAGATAATTAGAGCTACCTGTCTATGAAGAGGACAATACAAGAGGCTGGGGAAGATCAAGGTGATTCCAAGAACCAGGCCCAAACCCAAAAATGGAGAAATTGCACTTTGAACCCTGTGACATGTGGGGCAGCTCCCAAGCAGCCCCATAGATAATACCCTCAGGAGTGGAGGCTGTTGTGCCTGGGGGTGCTGGGAAGGACTCAGAACAGCTAGGGGAGGACAGGCAGAGAGAATGTGGCCACAGCCAGCCCCTACCTGAGCCAGTGCCTCTTGCTGGTGTTGGTGTGGCAGCAGATTGCATCGTACTGGTCCGCCAGCCACACGATGAGGATGATGTAGAACGCGGTTGTGGTGTCATTGAAGAACTCAGACATTATGGCCTCCATACCTGGGGACAGAGGGGACATCAGCACGTGGCAGGGCATGGGGAGAAGCCTTCTGTCACCTCACAGTAGGACTGTGACTGCACCTGCCCAGGGCAGGTAACTGGGCTCTGCTTATGGCAGCTACAAGAATGTTCTGCCTGCCATGCCCCATGGATCAGCTGCATTTCGCAGTGCAGATTTTGGGAGGTTTTGCTGCTTTTTAAATTAAAATTGTACAAAATGCAACGCGGCCACGGAGTGTGAGAGTGCAACGAGCTCCAGCAACACACAAAACTCTGGATTCTGGGATTTCCCAACAAACTGCTGCTTTTCTGGGGGACCCAGAAGGACAATGGAGCTCATTGTGCCATCAAATTCCAGAGCCTTCTGCCTTGTGATGAGCAGCCACAGTAACCACATGCTGTGGCCAGGAACAGGGAATTAGACTTCCCACAGATCTCAGAGGGACATGCTGCAGACACAAGCAGTGAGGCAAGTCCTTACCGACCAGAGCCAGGATGACAGTGAGGAGTGGAGCAGCAGGGAATGCAATAGTCATGTTCATCTCCAGCATCTGTAACAGGTCAACTGCAAGAGAGAAAGCACACTGAGAGGATGGAGGGCCAGAGAACCCTCCATCCCACACTACTTCCTGCTCAGCGTAGCCACATCCTCTGTCCCCAGCCAATACTTCTCAGGACAGAGAACAGCTCTGGCAAGTGCAGTGACTGGGAGCAGGAGGATGAATTCCCTGTGCAGCTACAGGTAAGACCCTTCTAAATTGGAGCTAATGATCCTCAAGGTCCTTCCAACCCAAACTTGGTGCAACTCTACAACACCCCGTGCTGGAGCAGGCACAGTGCCTGGCACAACCCAAACCCTTCAGCCAGTCCTTACCAATGAAGACAAAGATCTGATGGTGTGAGTAGCGCAGCAGCATCGAGACAGAGAGAGTCTGGAACAGGAGAGAGAAGGGGAGGCAAATTAGAGCCCCATGGGTACAGGGAGTCACTTGGAATCGCAGTGCGGCAGAGGCCTGGGCAAGCTTGGGCTTGCACATCCCACATTCATTAGCTAGAACTGTGCAGAGCCATTTCCCAAAGAGTAATTAGAGCTTCACAAACAGCAATTAATCTCTGTGCTGCTGCAGGGGAACAGACAGTAAAGGATTTGTTTGTAAAGGGACCAATCCTGAATGTTTGCACTGGGGCCACACCAACCCACAGAGCTGGGAGCAGGGATTTTCCCGTTCTCCATCCCGCTCCTCCCTGCACTCGGTTCCTCCTCAGTGCCCACAGTGTGACTGTGCACAGACCTGCCCCATGGGTGGGACAGCCACACACAAAGAGACAGTCACCCACAGCCAGCCAAGATATCAAACATGGGGTTGTTATCGCCTGGGATCTTGTCTGATGTGTATCTGAGAACACCCCATCTCACACATACTTGGTTTATCTTGATCACTCCTGGTAAATCAGTCTGGGCTGTTCTTAAAAGTCTCAGAGGACAAATGTCTGCACCCTGTACTGACAGCTAGAGTGTTTTAAAGACACTTAGAAATTAACAGCAGCTCCCTTTTGACAACAAAAACAACACTACATTTTAGGTCAGCTCTTCTGCTCATTTCACTGGTGGACTTCAGGAACTTGAAAGAAAAAACCCAAACAAACAAAAACATGCCCCAGAGTAGGGCCTCATCCTCCACCAATTACATTTGAGAAGCAGATGAGAACTCTGCTGCAACACCAACCACTCTCTGCCCAGCACCAGGCTGAGTCCAGGCATTGCCCAGCTCACAGAGACTTACGAAGATGACCATGATGACGAAGGCTGCCAGGTAGGACGTCCTGGCCATCCACATGCTGACAAAGCGATAATGCTCCCCAGACACCACGTTGCGAAGGAAACCTGGAGAAAATGCACAAACACAAGCTCAGTGTGATTAAGTCACAGACTAAGAACCAAACTCCAGTGCCTACTAAAGAAACAGGATTTGGAGCAAATCCTCAGGGCAGCACTCATTGTCATGCAGGGCAGTGAGGTGGGAGGAAATCACGTTTCCAGACAACTCTCCCCTCCTGCCTCTCTCGTTTTGTCCTTGACAATAACACAGGGAGCTGCTCCCTGCATTACAGATTAATCAATAGTCAGAAGATGATAGTCAGGCATTCACAGAACAAACACCCACTCCTCCAAGCAGCAGCTGCTGAGACTCCTCCAGGCCTTACCTTTGTTCTCCTCGTTTTCAGCTAAAGCTTTGACACTCGACATCAGGATATCATCGTAGCCGAGGAACTCGTCCAGCAGCAGGCGGCTGAACCTGTCCCCAAAGCACTGATCCCTGGTAGGATCTAGAGAGAACACAAAAACCCTTCCACACTGTTCACACCTGGAGCCACAAAGGCACAAGGTGAGGGATACTTGTGCCAGCAGAGCAGCATCTCCATGAGGACCTGGGGCAGTAAAACCAAACTTGAGAGGACCAAGAGGGAAAATCTCACCCCCTGATAAATCCAGCCACATTTAAGTGCAAATGGCAGTCTGGCCTTAAGGACTGTCAGGGATGTCTGTGTTGGCACAGGCACAAAGGGAATTTGCCCTCTAGACTTGGCCTGTCTCTGGGGCTCACCCTGACTGCCCATTACTTCACAGGAAAGCTGCTTAACTCCCACCCAGCTTTGCTTCAGCTTGAGTGGGAGGAAGTGACGAGCTCCTCTCTGATTGCTACACTAATAGATACAGAGGTTCACAGGCACAAGAAGCTCTGGGGCTGTCTTCTTGACTTGGACAGGTTTTAACACAGCAAATGCCAGGAGAAGAGAACACTGTTCAGGGAAACGACCCTGCTGGTGCTCACAGGGGCACAGCAGCACACACAGTATGACACATCTGTGAGCACCATCCCCAGCATCTGCACAGTTGCTCTGGCCACCAGGCTCTAACCTTGCTGCTCTACACTGAGCCCAGAGCTTCAATGCCTTCAGCCAGGGAGAGAGCTCTTCCCTGCTCCATGAGAGAAAACTGCTGGGCATGACATCATGGCTCACTGAACCAGGCTCCACCATTTCAGAAAGCTCCTTCTGAAAAGCTGTGACCTACTAAAGGCAGACAGGCTGCACACAGCAGCTCTCCCACGTGGGAAGTGAGCACCATCAGCTTCAGGAAGGGTTCCCAGAGATGGTGTGGAGGTCTCTGCACTGCAGGTACCCACCCCTGAGCCCCTGCCCTGCCTCCCACTCACCCAGGGTCACCACCATGACGGGGATGCTGAGGCGCTGCCGCGTGCTCTGGGACAGGCGCAGGAAGCCGTATTCCAGAGAGTATTCCACAATGTACTCTTCCTGTGGCCACACTGGGAGAGAGACACAGGGAGACTCAACACCCACATCTGCAAACAGCCAGCATGAAGAATCAGCCCCTCTGGGTTTCCTTCCCTTCCCTCCCTCCCATCGTGTTCTTGAAAAGGGAACTGTGTGTAAACATGGGCTCCAGGCTTCCTCAAGCAATTCAACATAAATCAATACAAATTCTTTGGAACTACAGCCCACTCCCTTGACATTAGTCCTTAATGTGGGACTTCTGGGAAAGCTTCAGGGCAGCAGTTCCAAGCTGTGCCCAGAACCTGCCCACATCTTAGACTGACAAGCCGAGAGCCACTTTTCCTTGCTCTGTTCAATTTATGCTTCCCAGGTTGTTTGGGAACCAGCAGGAAAAATCCACTTTACACCTCCTGAACACCAAGTAAATGCTCCAGAGGCAAGAGCCCTGCACTTCCCAGGGGACTGAGGTCACTGCTGCAATTACATATCAAAACTGAAGGCAGCAGCAATTACAGCTTTCCCAAAAACTGGTGGTGCCTGAAGTTTTCCCAGTTTGGTTATTTTTTTTTTTCCAAGAAAGGTTCCAAAGAGATGCTTTTTTTGCTACATCATCTCTGAAAGGACAAAACCTCCTGCTAAGCCAGAGCCAAGCAATTTAATCCCTGCTCTTTCAGACTGCCAGGGTGTATCTCCAGGAGGGGGGGAGGCAGCTGTCAGGCAGCACCCGGCACCACAGTGACAGTTAAAGGGACACAAGAATTGAACAGAGAGACACCTGACCCAGCCCTGAGAGAGATCCCTTGATCCCCTTATTGGGCAGGAAACACAATCTGAGTTGTTGGATTTGTCTGTTGTTTCCATTATAAACAGTTTTAAACTCAAAAGGAAATCAAGGGCTTAAATACCAACAATTACTTCCTTTGTATAATAAAATACTTTTTCATGGTAAAACATTCTGACTAAACATAAAATTTGGTGCACTGAGAAGACAGAAAACCTGGAAAAAACAATAAAATCAGGTATTTGGGATTGAATTAAAGATGTAAATTTTGTAACTAATCAGGGAAACAGCCTGTTCTCTTCCTCTCCTTTTCTGGATCATTTCCAACCAGGCATTCAGCAAAACAAGGGACTTCCCACCAGCGCCCCAGCCCAGTACAATGTGACTCTTCTCAGAACCCAGGCACCAGCAATAAAGGTCCTGCACCAAAAAAATTTACTGCTCTCTAGTCTTAATGACCTTTAATTCAGAACTAATGAGCTCTGGATGAGAATCAAGCAAATGCACTGCAAGACCAAGGAACAAGACAGCGTCCGGTCTCATCCTCCTCCACAGCCACAACGCCAATGTGTCTGCAGAGCAAGGAATTCCATCCTTCACAGGGACAACAGTGTGGTGAAAGAGGCCAACTTCTTGCAAATTTTGTGGAAAAAACCAAAGAATCCAAGTCCACATCTCTATTTTAAGGTAAAAATTCCATAATAGATTTCCTACCTTAACCACTAAAACCAGGAGTTTTTCCACACTGGAATTCCATTTTAAATAATACAAAGCTTCTAAATCACCCCCTGGAGTTTACAAGGCCTGAAGAGCTTAGGTCAGGCATGAAAAGACCAGGGAACATTGCAGTGAACAACAGTGCTGAATCGCAATCCACCAAAACCCGCTGGGTGGCTTTCAGGATTAATTAATTGTAGCAAATTGGCTGCTCCAAGTGCTGGTGTTGGCTCAACACCCAGAACACAGCCCAAACCCTGTTCATGGCAGAAAGAATGTCACTGTCAGGAGATCCCTGTGGATTGCAGGGGACTGGGAATGGATCAGAACAGGGGGTTCAGGGTAATTTAAGATCCCTGACAATGGTCACCACAGGAACCTGCCAGGCCAAGGAGCCTTCGTTTACCTGTGGTTGATCTGAAGCCTCTTGGCCTGGCAAATTTTCTAACCCAGCCTCCCCACAACCCCCAGCCTCAGGGCAGAGCTTGCTGTGGGTCTGCTGTTAGTACTGACAGGATTATCCCCAGGTAAACACATTGGGAAGACATTTAAGGTGACTGTGCAGGTGCCCCAAGGAGCCAGGACAGGATGTGCGGGGAGGATGATGATGGGAGGAAGGAGGAGCACAGGTAGCAGTGAAGGTGTGATTACCTGCTCGGGCTAGCATCTCAAACTCGGACACAGTCTCACGCAGAGGCTGCATACCTTTAGTGGCTGTGTCACTAAACGAGAACTCCTGGCTGTCGTTGTGGGGCAGCTCAGTGCTGCTCACCCGGGATGGCTTGAGGAACACCTTGGGCTCGATATCCAGCTCAAACTGTTGGAAAACCAGAGCAGGGAAAGGCACATCAGCAGCTTCTTCACCTCTCATGCTCTCTCTATCCACACAAAGGCCTCACTCCCCACCCCAGAAGAACATTTTCTCTGGCTTTCCTTTCTGTGTTAAACCATCAGAGACCAATGTGGGGACTCAGGAGCAGCCAAGAAACAGGCTTTGTTTCCAGAGGACCAAGGGATCACACAGCAACTTCACTTCCAACCAAGACTTCTCCCCAGCCCATCACCCAGTCTCCCCTCTCCAGTGTACACAGGGAGCATGTCCTTACCTTGACGGAGCTGTTTTCAAACATATCCACAGTCATTTCTTCCTCTTCCTCCTCCTCTTCCTCAGTCGTGGACTCAACCACCATTCCTGGGAACTTCTCAACCCCGCAGAACTGCAGGAAGATGGGGGCCCGGCTGGAATTGCGCTGGATTTCCACCCTCAAGATGCCATCACGGGGCCACTTATCCCTCACGTGCTCCAGGCAGTTGATGGGAGAGCGGGAGAAGGCAATGTGGATGTAGGCCAGGATGAAGAGCACAAAGAGAGCCTGAAGGGCAGGAGACAAGGCAGAGACTGTCACATCCCCTGGTTATCACCAGAAATCTTCTCTGCCCGTGAAACATCAGAATAATTTGGGCGAGTGGACTGGCAAGTGGACAATGGACAAAAGCTTTGATGCTTCCCTGCATTAACAATGCAGCAGCCAGACCCTGGCAGATCCGGCAGGGAACACACTAAAGGCATCAGGAACCAGCTGCACCTGCTCAGGCCAGTGACAGCCTTCTGAAAGCACAGGTCCTGCATCCAACAGCGTCCCCAAAACCGACCACACACAGAACCAGTGTGAGATGAGGCACACTGAAGGAAATGGAAACACATCCATGCCTTCCAACCCTTCCCTCCTCAGCACAAAGAGCTTCCTGCTGAAACCCAGAGAAGCCTGCCCAGCTTTGTAAAGGCAGAATAAAGCAAGCTCTAAGCAAAGCCAACCTGTGGCAGTCTGAAAGACATGAGATGGCTTTGGATGATCCTGGCTTTTGGCCAGGATGATCCAAATCCACATCAGATCCGTTGTTCCAAAGAACAGGTCCTGCCTCAGGGAGGTTGAGCTGGTCCTCAAGGCTGAATGCACAGAGTACCACAGCTCTCCTGCCTCCATCCTAGGAAAAGCCAGAAATCACAGCACAGCAGGATGGACTGAAAAAACTTGTTCTCTGGAGTGAAGAGAGACATCCAAAATTCAGAGCTCTGAGCACAGCTGGCACAGTGAGCGGCACTGCTGAGCTCAGACCTCCCTTCCCAGCCACCCAGCACTGCTCTGTCCTCATCAGCCCCGCTGTCCTGACCTATTTGTGACAAACAAACAGCCTGGTAAACATCACTCTGCAGAGGAACTGCACAGGGAGATGTGAGGGAAGGTAAAGCAGAGCCACCACCCTGATTGCAGGAGCTACAGAAGAGCCAGGGGTAGTTCCAGGGCTGGGGATAGGAATGTGGGCTCCCACTTCCCTCCTGCCAGCAGCTGGAGGAGAGCTGGGAACACGTTGCTGACCCCTGACCCTGCAGGCTGCTCTCCACAGAGCCCTGAGGAAGTTTTTCCTTCTCTGGGAGGGGCTGTGATCAGAGGCAGAAGGAACACAAACTGCTCCCAGGCACTCTGCCTGACCACTGCACCGTTAGCACTATCCCTGTCCCAGCCAGTTTGCTAGGATGCAGATGTACAACTGGGAGAGGGAACAGGGATGTAAAAAACCCAAATGACTCCTCAGTGGGTAGAAGACATCTGTGCAGCATGAGACAAGCTGTGCTGAATGTTTTCGTGCTGAATTGTAGAAACCTAGAGGAGTGTGCTGCTGCTGCCTGGCAATGTGCTCTCCCCTTCTCCTTTCTCTAATTTCCCATCCTGGAATCCCTGGAGCAGGATTTTACCTAAGGGCAGTCACCCCTGGACACTGACAGGGCCCTCTGGAAGGGTCCCCATCACCCAGCAGGCAGGTGGGGTCACCCTAGAGCACAGTGACACATTCCAGGCACTGCTGAAAGAAACGGGGCTGTGCCTCAGCTGCTTCCAGAAAAGACAAGACTCCAACAAAACTCCAACAATCCAGTAGGTCATGTGGGAAACATATCCAAAAAGTGTGATTGCTAGGAAACAGAAACCTCTCCTGCTTTGCACCAGCCTGGCTGCCCAGCAATTTCTTTTTGGTTTACAGATCTGGAAGAGCTCCAGAGTGCAGGGAACACTGGGACCACCATGGAGACTAATGTCTCCCTCACAGGAGGCGCCCACGGGAGCTCCGGGGATAGCTTGGTGTGCGTGGTCCAAACACAGCTTGCTACATCGACTGCTCGACTTGTGTGTTTCTAATGATATTCCTGCCCTCAGCCCGGCCGCCGGCTGGCAGGAGGAGCTGCCCCTCACCTTGAGAAGAACGAAGAACTCGAACACGCGGCGGAAGGAGGGAGGGAAGAGGCGCGCGTAGGTTACTGCCATCTTGAAGAACAACGCGTGGAAAAGGCGGTCGCGCACGTTTATCAGGGGGTTCTGGTTGAGGTTGGGGTTGCGGACCCCACGGTTGTTGCCGCCGGCGGCCCCGGCGTTGTTGGCCGGGTGGTGGTTGTTAGCGTTCGGCTGGTTCTCGGACATCCTGACGGCGGGGCTGGTGAGGCTGGGCCCGAAAAGGTTGCTGCTCCTCCGCGGGCCGGGCTGGGGCCGGGCGGGCACTGCGGAGGGGGCTCGGGCACGGGGCCGACGCTGCCTCCGTCCCCCTTCCCGGCCCCTGCCCGGCGTAGACGCCTCGGGGCGGCGGCGGGTCAGGCCCAACGGGTCCGGCCTGGGCGCTCAGCGGGACTCGGAAGCTTCACGGCCGGGGCAGACGCATTAGGGACGCGGCTGCCGGGATATCCCCGCGGCCATGGGGGTCCCTCGGCGGGGCGGGGCGAGCCGGGNTTCTCTGCACAGTCTCAAAGCCCGTCCTCGGGGAGGCTGTTTTGTCCCCTCGAGAAGCAGCACCAGGTGTTCCAGAGCTCCAGGTGCGGCTCTGTGGGTTGATGTTAGCCTGTGTCAGGGCCAGTCTGCTGCCGCTGTCTGACTGTGCACCACCCGCACTGTACCACATTGCGGTCGCGTTCGGGCGAGGGCAGTCGAACCACCTGGCAGTACCATGGATTTTTATTGAATTGCTCTGTTACAGCAAGCTCAGCCCCGGTGGGGAGCAGCGGGGTCCCAAGGCCAGCCCCAGACCCCTCATCCAGCTCGGCTCACTGCAGGGCATCAACCACAGTGCAGGGAGCCGGGCTAGCCCTGTCCTGGCACTCTGACCCTCCCCAGCACCCACTGTCCCATGGGATGGTGACACCATGCCAGCGGGCAGGATGTGCCCAGGCCTCTTCTGTGCAGCTCTGGGGGTCTGCAGTACACCCCAAAGCCTTGTGACCCTGGCTCGTGCTGCAGTGACAACCAGGAAGGGGTCTGTGAGGGTCCATGGGAAGCCATGTCCCACTCAGACAGCGCTCTCCTGGTAGCTGTCATCCTCCAGGAATGTGCTCAGCCTCCTCCCGGGGCTGGGGGCCGCATCCTGCCCTGAGGTTGTGACCTCCCTGGTGTCTCCATCGCTCTGCTCCTGGGCAAAGTGCACGAAGACCTGCAGGAATGGTGTGATGAGAGACAGCACCATGGGACAGGGTCGCCACACCCTCACACCTGCCTTCCCTGTCACCTGGTCCAGCGTGGTCTGGGACACGGAATAATCCTCTATGTGGCAGGGGCCACGGTGGGCGGCCAGAAGGCTGAAGACGGTGGCCAGGGAGGTGACACGGGCAGGCAGGTGGTACTGCAGCAGCCCCCCGTGCTGCTCCCGCAGCACGATGCCGGGGAAGTGCTCCTGCAGCAGGGTCTGCACCGCTGTTGGGCCAGGGCCCCCCGCCCGCACCACCACCGTGTACCCATCCCCAAACCTGCGGGGAGAGGGGACACTGCTGTGAGGACTGGCCATGGCCACCACCCTCAGGAGACTCCCCTTAGCCTCCCAATACCCAGTACCTGTTCTTAAGGTGCTGGACGCTGCCCAGGCAGCGGAACCGGCCGTTGACCATGATGGCCATCCTGGTGCAGAGTGCCTCACACTCCTCCATGCTGGGGGAACATGTGTGAGCCCCACCAGGGCAGAGGGACACTCCCCTCCCGGGGGGTTCCCACTAGAATAGGGGTGCTCCTCTATAGGGGGGTTATGGAGGCAGAGAGATGCTCCCCTTTGTGGGGGCTGCAGGCCCCAGGTGGGGACTCACCTGTGGGATGTGAGCACCACAGACCGGCCATCCCGGATAACGCCAAGGATGCGCTCCCACAGGAACCTCCGGGCTTGTGGATCCATCCCCGTTGTGGGCTCATCCTGCAATGGTCCCCACCCAGGGTCAGCCTGGGCAGGACCCTGGTGCTGCCGTGGGGCCTCCCAGTGCCCCCCTCACCAGGAAGACGACAGGGGGGCAGCCGAGGAGGGCAATGGCCGTGGAGAGCTTGCGCTTGTTGCCCCCACTGTACTTGCCCGCTGGCCGGTCTGCGTGCGGGCCCAGCCCCAGAGCAGTGATGCCCCACTGAGCCACCTGTGAGAAACAGAGGGGATGAGGGTGGGAGCTCCCCACGGGCTGGGGAGGACAGGGTACAGGCCCTACCCTGGGGGTCTCCTCCTCCGGGACCCCACGCAAGCGGCTGTAGAACTCCAGGTGCTCCCGTCCTGTCAGCAGGTCTGTGATGGCATCAAACTGGGGACAGTAACCCATGTGCTGGTGGACAGACTGGAGGTCGGTGAGCACGCTGCAGGATGGGGACAGGTGAG
This sequence comes from Anthoscopus minutus, assembly GCA_013399455.1. NCBI lineage: Eukaryota > Metazoa > Chordata > Aves > Passeriformes > Paridae > Anthoscopus > Anthoscopus minutus. Next base: position 290,955 of record VWYI01034189.1, read on the forward strand.
CACGGGACAGATGAGCATGCTGTGGGATGGGGACATGTGCCAGGGACACTGCGGGAATAGGGACAAACAGCTGCAGGGATGAGGATGAGGCTGCAAGGGCAAAGGGCCGGGAAGAACACGAGGTGGGGACAAAGATGATGGCATAAGTGCTGCGGGGACATGGAGAGGGATCCGAGCCGTGGAGTCCCTGCATTCACCCACCTGTGCCCCTTCAACCAGGCCTCTCCCAGTGTCACCTCTGTGTCCCCTGTCAGCATCTTGAAGGTGGATGTTTTCCCTGCACCGTTCACCCCCAGGAGGCCAAAGCACTGTGGGGGCAGAAGCAGGGTCATTGGCAGCCCTGGCCCTGCCCATGAGCTGTCTGTCTGTCCATCTGTCCCTCACCTCCCCAGGGGGAATGGCCACGCAGAGCCGGTCCACAGCCGGAGCCTTCCTGCGCCGGTACACCTGCACAGAGGAGAGGTGGCACTGGGTGCTCCCTCTGGTCACTGCCAGTGGGGCCAGGGGTTCAGAAGCTCACAGCAGGGTCCAGCCCCATGCACCCACCTTGGTCAGGTCCTTCAGCAGCAGGAGGTGGCCGTGTGGGGGGATACTGTCCACCCTCACCCGCTCCCTGGCCACATCCTGGTCCTCATCCCCCAGCGAGGGCAGCTCCAGAGCCCTTGGCCTGTGGAAACAGAGGCAAAGGCAAAGGCACATCCAGGGCTGTCCAGCCCCTTGAGCACCCCCAGGGTACTGTGTCCAGTTCTGGGCCCCTCAGTTTAGGAAGGACATTGAGATGCTTGAACATGTGCAAAGGAGGGCACCAAGGCTGGTGAGGGGCTTGGAACACAAGTCCTGCGAGGAATGGCTGAGGGAGCTGGGGTTGTTTAGCCTGGAGAAAAGGAGACTCAGAGATGACCTTATGACCCGCTACAACTCCCTGAAAGGTGGTTGTAGTCAGGTGGGGGTTGGTTTCTTTTTCCAGGCAACAACTGACAGAACGAGAGGACACAGTCAAGCTGTGCCAAGGGAAATTCCTAATGGATGTTAGGAAAAAGATTTTTATGGAAAGAGTGATAAAGTGTCACTTTTTCATGGAATCATCTGCCTGAGGAGGTGGTGGAATCACCAACCCTGGATGTACTTAAAAAAAGACTGGATGTGGCACTCAGTGTCATGGTTTAGTTGAGGTGGTGTTAAGGCGTGGGTTGGACTCGGTGATCTTAAAGATCTCTTTCAACCTGGTGATTCTGTCATTCCATGATTCTGTAATTCACGGAATCACTGAATCACTGATTCTGTGATTCTGTGATACCGTGATTCCATGCTTCAGCAATTCCATGATTCCATGATTCTGTGATTCAGTGATTCTGTTATTCTGTCATTCTGATTCAGAGGTTCTGTGATTCTGTGATTCCATGGTTCAGTGATTCCCTGATTCAGTGATTCTGTGATTCCATGATTCAGTGATTCCGTGATTCTGTGATTCCCTGATTCAGTGATTCAGTGATTCTGTACCCCCTGGCCAGCACTCACCCCAGGCGCAGGAAGAGGTGGTGGTACTGCAGCAAGAGGGTGAAGAGGAAGAAGACGATGCCCTCAATGGCCATGGCGAACACATTCTTCCCCGCCAGGTCCCAGGAGAGGGGGGACACAAAGCGCTTGTCCCCTGCAAGCAGCGAGAGGGGCTGTAGGAACAGGGGACCCCTGTGCTGGGCCTTGGGGACGGCAAACAGCCCTGACATCCCTGGACTCACCAAACCTCTCAAAGGCATCAGCCATTGCCTGGTTCTTCACCATGTCAATGAGGCCTCGGCCCAAGCAGAAGTGGGGGAAGATGAGGAAAACCTTCTTCAGGACACGGTTGATGTCATTGAGGTTCTGATGGGGCAGCAAGGAGATGGATGGGAGAGCTGACACTGGCCCTGCAAGGAAGGGATGGGGAGTCCAGGGCATCCCAAAGCTCACCTGGTCCACAAAGAGCTCCAGCACAAAAGTGGCCACGCTGCCATTGATGCCGATGAAGAGGTTGATGCAGGTCAGGGCCACGTAGGCGGTGCTGGGGATGCTGAAGAGGAAGGAGGCTGGATACATCAGGGGGGTGATGGACCATCTGCAGGGGGCAGAGGCAGGGGCTGGCTGAGGTGAACCTCCAGACCTGGAGGGCTTGAGACAGCACAACCCTCCCAAGCACCACAACCCCAGCACCCTGGCTGCCCCCAGCCCCACGACCCCCTCGCCCCTGCTGGGCTCTGCTGCCCCATCACCCGTAGAGCAGCAGCAGCAGCACCAGGGAGGGCAGGTTGGCCGAGGACACGTAGGATTCCTGCTGGAAGCAGAGGAAGATGAGGATGACCAGCAGCGCGGGGACCAGGTAGTTGCACTGTGTGGATGGAAAAGCCAGGAAAGGGGTCAGGGGTAGGACCAGAGCCCTTGGAACTGGTCCCTGTCCCTATCCCCATCCCTACCATGTCCCAGGCAAAGTTGCCCAGCCAGTAGGTGACAGGCTTCATCCCGCTGACAAACTGAAGGTGCTTGGCCTTGCTGACCCGCTCCTCAATGAGGAAGACAACGAAGCTGGCTGGGACGAAGGACATGGCGAAGATCACGCAGATGGAGACCAGCACGTCCACAGAGGTGGCCATCCTGCCGAGGAGGGCAGAGCTCAGCAGGGGCCAGAGGGGGCTCTGGGACCCCCATCCCCAGCACTCACAGGGCGGCCTCGGAGAGCTGCTCCTTGGTGAGGTTGAGGGGGTGGTTGGTGGCCGTGATGCCGAAGCGCGTGGGGTCGGTGCCGGGGGGCAGCCGGGCTCGCAGCAGCCCATTGCTGGCCACGTTGAGGAAGGAGACCATGGCGTGCCAGCCCTTGTTGTTGAACCAGACCTGCAGCATGGGGAGAGCTGGGCAGCTCAGAGCCCCCCACCCAACTTGGCACTGCCCCTGGCTGTGCCTGCAGTGCCCAGGCTCACCAAGAGCACCCCTACTCTCCACCCAGCTCCTGCTCCCCTCCAGCCCCAGCCACTCTCAGTCCTTCTTGGGCTGCTCCACCCCTTGATGTGACACCACTGTCACATCCCTGCTGCCCCCCAGCTCTGTCCCCTGAGTGATCCCCAGCTCTGGGCACACCTTGATATTCCTGCGGGCGTCCAAACCCTCGATGAAGCGGCTGAGGTTGGCCAGGAGCCGATCTGAGGGGCTGCCCTGAGTGCAGGAGCACAGGGTGAGGAGGAGGGTTCTCCCAGCACTGGGACACCAGAGCTGAGCCAGGGGCTGAGTCCAGCTGTACCAGAGTGATGTTGAGCAGCACCCGGAGCTCCAGCACTGCCTGATCCACCTCTGCTGCCGACGGCAGAGCCTGGGAGCTGCCGGCGCCCAGGGAGAAGCCGCCGTACCTGCAGGAGAAATGGGACTCCCACTGCCAGTGTGCCAGGAACCGGGCTTGAGGATCCACGTGGGTCCCTTCCACCCCAGGAGATTCTACAATTCCACATTTCTATGAAACCTGCCACCCATTCCGCACTGCCACCCTTGTGCAAACTCAACCCTCCACTTGCCAGGTGCCAGAGTAAGGGACACACAGCAGAGGGATGAAGGCTCTGCCCAGGGACCACTCAGTCTCTCCCCAAACCCACCAGGGATCTCCCGTCTCCCTCCATCCCTGGCTGTGTCAGGCCTCAGCCACTGCCCAGCTCACCTCTGCTCATTCACCCACTTCTTGTTCCTCAGCCTGAAAGAAATAAGGTGGGGGGGAACAAAGGAGAGAGAAATCCCCCAAGGGAATATTAGGGCAGCACCTGCACCACCTGCCACATGTCCCCAGCAGTGTCCCCTTCCCCCAGGTGTCCCTGGGGTGCTCCCTTGGGGTCCCCACAGTGCCCTTGCAGTGTCCCCGGTGTTCCCAGCCCCAGCACTCACTCCTGACGGATGATCTGGGGATAAGTCTTCACCAGATAGTCAGAGATGTTCCTGCCTGTCAGATTCTGAAGGATGTCCCCTGTGCCCCTCTGCACCTGCAGGATGGACAGATGGGCTGGATGGACACCCAGCCCTGCTCCCACAGCCAGCAGCGATGGAGCCCTGGGGCTGCCCCTGCTAGGCTGGGGGTTACCTGGGGTGGTGGGAGCCCCCCGGCCCCCTCAGGACACTCAGGCAGCATCCTGTGTGCCCCTGGCCCACTGCACTGACACAGGGGGGATGGCTTGGCCCACGTCCAGTTCCCACGCTGCAGCACTTCCAGCAGGGAAGGAGGGGCTGAGGGGGCCGAGAAGCCATCGGGGTGGGAAGCTGGTGGGCACAGCCCTGTCCTGGGCGCCCGGGGAGAGAGAATCCCATTACCAGCCTGGTGTGAGCCGGGGACACCGAGACCCGCCATGGGGATGTTGGGGGTTCCACAGCATCACACCAGGTGGCAGAGCTGCTCCGCGGGCAGGCGGGCACTGAGGTGGTGGCCAAGCCCCGGCTGTCACCTCCAGCCCCTCCAACCCTCGTCCCACGGACACTCACGCCTTCCCCTCTTCCTTCATGCACTTGGTGCCGAAGCCAGGCTCAGCCAGGAGTGCATCCAGCAGCCGGGCTGTGTCAGGGTCTCCCGGGGCATCGTTGCTGCCGGGAGACACAGGAGTGAGCTGGTGGCAGCGGGGGACGAGGGCCACGGCGGGCAGAGGGCTGGGGACACACCTGAAAAAGGTGAACTGCTGCCCGTACATCCAGGGCTGGAGCTCCAGGGGCGGGTACTTCCCGAAGGGCGGCACGATGAGGCTGAAGAGCAGCGCGATGCAGACGAAGACGGCGGGGAGGACGATCTGGGGAGGCCGGGGGGACCAGAGTTAGTTCTGCCCACCCTGCCCCGTGCCCTGCCCCATCCCCTCCCCGCGGCCCCACCTGCGCGAAGAAGCCGCGGGTGCTGCGCCGAGCGTGGAGCATCCTCTTGGTGAAGAGAGCGCGGAGCTGGCGGCAGACGAGCGCCCAGCCCCTGACCCTGCCGCACGCCTGCCCCGCAGCCCCCCGCAGCAGGTCGGTCTCCCGGGGCTCCTCCGCTGCCGGGGCAGAGACGGGTCTGGCAAGGGACTCGTGCCAGGCGGGGCGCGGGGGGACAGGGTTCTGCCAGGGGCATCCCCCCACCCCAGCAGGAACAGGATGCTGCATGCAGGAGCCCCAAGCCCTCCCCAAACAGCCCCCAGCTCCTACCTCGCCGGGCTCCTTTGGCTCAATGTAAAGGAGAGGAGAGAGGGGTTACAGCTGCGTGGGGGTCAGCACCCACCCAAACCATCACAGACCCCTCGGACTCCCGTGGCTGTCCCCGCATCAGTTCTCCCTCCAGGATAAGGGGGCTGGATACACCCCTTGGGATTTCATATCCCATGCCAACTCCTGCACAGAGCTGGGCTCCCCCAAACACACCCTCTTCCCAGGTCTTTGCTCTGGGGAGACCCCAAAACTGGGGGTCCCTGAGTATCCCCCTGCTTGAAGGGATGCCTGCTTTGATGGACAGCTGCCCAGATGGACAAGTGCCATTGCCCCAGCCCAGGGGCTGGAGGTGGGGAGCACTCAGCAGCAGCTCAGGGGTCCCACCTCCCCCATTCTTACCCATCTCTCCATCGGCCACATCCCCATCCCCTGTCTCGCCAGGGACTGCTCCTTTCATGGTGCCTGACAATGACAACAAGGTGCCAGGGCAGGACTAAGGCCACAAGCTGACACCTCTCTACATCCACAGGTGCTCCCAGTATGGCTCCCAGCCCTAGCAGTGACACATAGGATGCTGGGGACACCCCAGCTCTCTGCTCTGGGCTGCTGAGCACCTCCCCAATCCCCCTTGTATCCCAGAGCTCAGCTCCAGCCAGGACTGAGGGGTTTTACCTGTGGTGTCAGTGTCCAGCGCTGTGTCCTCAGCCACCTTCAGGAAGATCTGGGGGCATGGGAGGGCTGGTGTTAAACACACACCAGCACCCACAGCCCAGCGAGGGAAACCCCCTGGTCGCAGGCACCCTGGGAGCCCCTTGACCACAGCCCCCCTGGGTACCTCTTCCAGGGTGGTGTCAGAGATGCCGTAGCTGGAGACGCCCAGTTCCCCCAGGTGCGCGTCCAGCTCACGGAACAGCTCCCCAAAGGCGCCATCCCTGGCTCCACTGTAGGGCAGGACAAAGAGCACCTCGTGCCCGATGTCCTCCACCAGCCGGGAGCCAGGGACCAGCTTCTGGATCAGCGCTGACAGCTGGGCCACATCTAGAGGGATGGGGAGGGCTGCAAACCCAGGCAGGAGCTGCTGGCTGGCCACAGCTCCATGTGCCCAGCATCCCAGCCTGAGTGTGCCCAGGGGAGATGGAGGGGATGGAGATCCCCTTCTGCACCTCCAGTGAAAGGAGAGGGGCCAGCTGCAGGGCTGTGCACCCCCAGCCTCCCTGGCTGGCAGGGGATGTATGGGGAGCATCTGGGGGTGACACTGTGAGGGGACAAAACACTCACCCACGGTGGTGGCATCACTGCCCCGCTCGCTGCCCAGGCCTGTGTCACTGCTGTGCTCCGAGTCACTGCCATCCTGAAGGAAAAGGTGGCTGGAGCCTGGCACCCCACAGCAGGACCTGGCCCTCAGTACCCCTCTATACCCGGGATGGAGACACTGGCTGTCCTTTGGGGGATGTCCATCAGGGCTGAGGGACCCACCTTTTTGGTGACACTGGGGACTGTGCCAGTGTTGCCGCTTGTCCCGCTCCTCTCCCGCTTCACCAGGGTGAGGTGATAGCCAGTGCCAAGCCTGGCCTTGAGGAAGAGGGGGGACCCACAGCAGCAGAGCCGGCCCTGTGAGATGATGGCGGTGCGGTCCCCCAACAGCTCCGCCTCGTCCATGTAGTGGGTGGACAGGATGATGGTGCGGCCTGGGGACCAGGAACAGGCTTGACCCCAGACCCCCTCATTGCAGCTTCTCCCCACCAGCACATCCCCCCTGCTTGCCCCAGGCTGGGGGGCTCAGAGGGTGAAGCGGGGGCCTCCAGACCTGACCTTTGCGGTACTTGAGCAGCAGCTCCCAGATGCTGCGGCGGGAGTAGGGGTCGACGCCAGCTGTGGGCTCGTCCAGGATGACCACCCGGGAGCCACCCACGAAGGCGATGGCCACGGAGAGCTTCCGCTGCATCCCACCTGCAAAGGGACAGCATTGGGGGGGCTCAGAGCCACTCAGCCCCGCTCAGGCACCCAGCCTGACCCCTGCACGCACCCGAGAGGTTCCTGGTCTGCTCCCGGCGCTTGTGGGGCAGCCCCGTGTCCTGGAGCAGCTGCTCCATCTCCTCCTGCACCTGCTGCTCTGAGAGCCCCTTGAGCCGCCCATAGAACCAGACGTGTTCCTCCACTGTCAGGCTGTGGGGACAGGGGGAAAGGCAGGGTGAGGGGCACGGGGATTGATGGGGATTGACAACCCTGCATCGCTGCCCACACCTGCCCACCCCTGCCTACATGTCGAAGAGCACGTTGTGCTGGGGGCACATCCCCATGGACTTGCGGATGCTGTCGATATCAGAACGGATGTCCCAGCCCAGGATATAGGCAGTGCCCGAGGTGGGGGGCAGGAGGCCAGTCAGGATGGACCTGGAGGTGGTGAGGAAAGTGGGTCATGGAGCACAGGAGCAGCAGGGCTTGGGGCCAGGGTACCCTGTCCTTTGTGGGGACTGGGTAGGGACAGGCTCAGGCTCAGCTCCTGTCCCCAGCCATGGCCATGCAGTCCCTCTGTGGCTCACATGGTGGTGGTCTTTCCAGCTCCATTGTGGCCCAGGAAGGACGTGATCTGCCCCTCGTAGAAGTCCAGGCTCAGCCCGTTGACGGCCGCACGGCCGCTGCTCCCATAGACCTTCACCAGGTTGCGGATGGAGACACCGGGCTGGAGTTCAGCAGGAGGCTCCTCCACCAGCACTGGAAACCACCAAGGGGTCACATCCCCTGCCAGAACCCCTTGCTTGGGGCAGAACGCCTTGCTATGGGGTGCAGGGCCCTCCACTGGGGAGCAAGGCCTGGTCTGGAGGGCTCCAGCCCTGCTCCACAGCCACTGCCCTCCGCCACAGAACTCCAGGGTGGGCAGGGACTCACCTTGGGGTGCAGTGTGGGGGCTGGTGTGGTACAGGGAGTGCCCAGATGAGGGTGACTCTCCAAACCAGTAGCTCTTCAGGAAAGGGAAATTCCAGGGCTTGGGGATCCCGTACTGACCTGCAGCAGAAGGGGCTTAGTGGGGCCGGAGCTGAGTGCCAGCTGGGGGTCAGGGGAGCTGCACTCACCTGGGAAGACACCCTCAAGGTACCAGGTGGCCAGGCCGTAGAGTACAGCGTCCAGCAGCAGCAGCCCCATGGCTGCAGCGAAGCTGTAGGGGTCTCCTGGCACTGGGCTGGCAGCCAGGTTGTGCCACTGGATGCCCACGCCCTGCTCCTCGTAGAGGGAGAAGTAATCACAGCCAAAGCCAAAGGCTACGGGGGACAGCAGGCTCTGAGGATGGCGAGAACAGCAGTGTGGGCAAAGATTGGCCCAGGAGGTGAAGCCCAAAGCCCCCCACCCAGAGCACCAGGGGCGTTGCAGAGGGGTAGCTCCAGGCTCTCACCACAAGGACACGGATTGGGAAGGTGATGTAGTCGCGCCAAGCGACGCACAGCACGTAGGGCAGGTACAGCGAGAAGTAAATGATGCCACCGCACGCCGAGGCCAGGTTGGCACGGGGAAAGAAGGTGCTGATGAGGAAGCACTGGCTGATAGTGGCCACCGAGAAGGTGCCGAGGAAGAGGAAGATGACTGCTGGGTCGCTGTAGGGCAGGATGTTTCCCAGCTGTGGATGGAGGGAGGTTGGAGCCTGTGGAGCCCACCATGCTGGCTCCCAGCCCTGTGCGTCACCCACACTGTCCCCTGAGACCTGCAACCTGCCTTGAGGATGAGGACAAGAAGGGCAGAGCTGAGGAGGAAGGGGATGAAGCTGCTGAGGAACCAGCTGAGCCAGAGGATCCCACTGCTCAGCCCCATGGTCTTCATGGTCTCCTTGAGACGTGTCTCCTTCTCGTGCACCACCCCCTTGATGATCATGGCCACTGAGTAGATCCAGGCCAGCGTCATGAAGAGAGGCAGCGAGCGGTTCAGGACCCTCAAGAACCTGGGCAGATACCACCAGACATTCCACCAGACATTCCAGGAGCTCAACTCTCCTGGGCCACTCTTGGGCCAGGGACACCAGGGCATGACCAGCCCTGTGCCACCTTCCCAGTGCAGTGATGCTTGGACGTGTCCCCCACGGCAGCAGGGCGTCACTCAACAGTCCCACAGCCCCTGCCCACTTACACATCGTCCACGTAGCAGGGGTAGGGCATCTGTTGGACATAGACCCCTGTCCGTGGGGCAGCCCCAGTTTGCACCCGCACCACCGCCTGCTCCACCAGGTCCTGAATGTAGACGAAGCCCCCCCAGACGTAGCGCAAGTCACTGAAGGGGTCAGCTGCGGGGCCTGGGTCCCAAAACCTGGGGGAAGAGCATGGTGCTGGGACTGGGGATCCCCTGGCAATGGGCACAGGTTGCTTGGCTGGCCATGGAGATAGACAGGGTGGGCATCCCCCAACCTGTCCTTGATCTTGTTTGTCCTCGTGACATCGTCAATGTCCATGCGGATCTTGTAGCGGACATGGGGTGGCAGTTCAGGGGCTGTGGCATTGATGGGGGGCTGGAAGACCACTGCTGCCCAAAACTGCTGCTCCTCCAGCAGCTCCAGGGCCCGGGCTACCAGCTGCTCTTCGGTGGCCACTGCCTCGATCTTGTCCAGGCAGACACACTGTGGGAGGGCAGGGAGGGCTCAGCGAGCACGGGTGGTGCAAGGGGCCAGCCCACCCACAGTGGGGTGACACAAACCTCCATGAACTGTGACAGCGTGCTCAGGACAGCGTCTACATCAGCGTATACCTGGTGCCAGGTGAGGTCTGGCCCCCCCGCTGGCCCCACCAGGAATGTGACCAGCTCTGGCAGCTTCCAGGAGGTGCCATTGAGGAACCCATCCAGGAGCTGGGCTGTGCTGGGGGCCAGCAGTAGGTCCTGCAAAGCACCAGGATATGGGAGGCCATGCTCCAGCTGAATCCCACCCTGCTCCTGGCCAGTTGCACCCCAGCACGCCACATCCTGCTCCCCACAGCAGCTCTGTTCCCAATGGGAGAGGTCTCGGGTCACACACCTGCAGCACCTGCATCTCCAGGCTGCTGTTGAGGAGGGTGTAGATTCGGGGTCCCAGCTCCTGCCAGGCACCCCCCAACTCCCCCAGCACCGCCAGCTCCTGGAAGGTCCGATTCACCTGTGTGAGGGAGGTGAGGCAGGTCCAGGATGAGACTCCCCAAAACCAGGCAGGTCCAGAATAAGACCCTCCCAAAACCCCTCCAGGCCCCTCGCAGCCCCCACTCACCTCAGCCATGACGCTGTCGGGGCCGGGCCCAGGTGGTGTGTACAGGATCTTCCCCACAAACAGGGGCTTGATGCCCCGCCAGAAGATCTGTGAGAGGGGGCTGGACTCCAGGCTGCGGAGCAGCTCCCGGCAGAAGGGACCTGGGGGTGCAGAGCTGAGTCCTCACCACCAGTCCCCACTGCCCCCTGCAGCCCCTGGCTGAGCCTCCCACAGCCCCTCACTCACTGGTGCTGCCTGAGGCCACGGGTCTCTGCTCAGAGCTGTTACGGTCCAGGAAGGCTTTGACATCATTGTCCTCGTACCAGTTGAGGGAGGGGATCCTGAGCCCCCCGCCCTCGGGGTGTCCGCAGGCGATGCGGGACAGGGCTGTGAAGGCACCCGTGCTGGTGTTGGGGGCCCTCAGCCCAACAAGTTCCTGACGCAGCTCGGCCAGGCTGGTCATGGAGGAGACCTGGGGAGAGCGGGATGAGAGTGGAGAGGGGCAGTGAGGGGACAGGGGCGCCCAGGGACACGGTGGGGTTGGGTAGGGGGCAGGGGAGTGAGGGGTGTACCTCCTCCATCAGGGACGCTGCATCCCTCAGGAAGCTGCCCAAAGCTTCCACGGTGCCAGCGATTCCGCCCAAGTCTGAGCTCAGCTGCTCCTACAAGGGCGCATGAGAAGGGGGTCACAGCCCTGCTGGGGAGGCCAGGGGTCTCTGCCTCGGTGCCTTCCAGCACCCAACCGCGCTGCGGGCTCACTATCAGGAGTCGTGGGAAGTCCATCTGGGAGAGGAAGGAGCCCTCCATGGCACGGAGCTGGGAGCTGGGCAGCGCGCAGAGTCCTTGCTGCAGGCTCTGGGTGGAGTCGGCCTCTCCGCCCACCAGGAAGCCCCCCAGGACCGAGGCGTTGCAGACCAGGGTCTTTAGCGGGAGACGGATGCTCTCCAGGGAGAACTGGAAGGAGAGGGCAGTCATGATGCGGTCACCGGGAGCGAGCGCCGGGAGTGGGCACAGCGCCGACACTCACGATGCGAGGGCTGAGCCGAGCCCCCATCAGCTCATCCACCAGCTCCGGGGGCAGGGATGTGTTGGTCTGCAGGAATCGGGAGAAGGTCTCGTCCTTTCTCAAGTATTCCCTCACCGGCAGAGCTGAGGGAGCAGGGGTCAGACAAGGGCTGTCTCTTCCCTGGCACCCCCTGCCCCCGGTGCTCACCCCTCCGCTGATTCCCGCTGTCCCGGAGCCGGCGCAGGGCAGGCAGGAGCCGGGCGAAGCTGCGCAGGAGCCGCTGCCCGTGGCCGCGGAGCAACACCTGCCGGGCTTCGGTCAGGAGGCGGGAGAGGCTGTGACATGGGACATGGGGTGAGCAATGAGACCCTGGCCCAGCCCCGCTCTGCCCCACAGCTCCTCAGCCCCGCCGCTCACATGGAGCCATCGAAGTTGCCCACCACGCCAGGGGCCTCTCCCGCCGTGGGGTGCCGGAAGCAGGGGTTGTTCATGTTGCAGATGATGCCCTGCAGCCAGGGCAGGGTCCCCGCCGAGGGCAGCGCTTTGTTGGGAAAGTGGCCTGAGGGAGAGGGAGGCAGGTTCAGGGGGGCAGTGTAGGACCCCCGGGACCCCCCACACACCCAAGCAGAGAGATACCAGCGAGCCCCCACCCTGTGACCACCTCCCGTGTTTGTCCCCCCCGGTGTCACCCCGAAGGGCTCCCGTACAGGGGCACACAGAGGGGTCTTAGCCGGCTCAGGGGGTCCTGCGGGGGACACTCACACTCGTGCTGCTTGAAGGGCGGGTGGGATCGCCGCACTGAGATCAAGATAAGGAAGAGGAAGAGGGGCCACAAGATCTCGATAGCCAGCTGGATCTGGGGGAGACGCAAGGTTGGTGGGAGTCCCCATCAGTGTCCAGGGCTCTGCCTGCCCTTGTGCCAGAACCCAGCGGTTCTGGGTAGCCGCACCCCGATCGCCCACTCACCCGCTGCCGCCGGCGGTAGGTGAAGTTCTTCCAGAGCAGCAGCCCCAGCTGGGTGCCCACGGCCATCGCGAGGGTTGCGGGCCCTGCTCGACTCGGGCTGCGGGTGAGAGCAGGGGGGTAGCCCCAAGCTGAAGGCGACGGCTGAGCTATCACTTCCTTCTGTTCTGGGGCTTATCACACCTCGGGCACGGTGCCGGGCACAGGGCTGAGCTCCGGGGCCGGCAGGAGCCGGACAGCATTCCTGTAGCAAAGCTCCTTTCCGGAGCTAAAGGCTCAAATCACATTCTTTCCTAAATCAAAAGCACCAGAATCGCTGCTCTGTCCAGGAGCCAGGGGCACGATTCACTGCCCAAGCCGGGCACAGGGAGCAGTCTGGCACCCCAGGAGCAGCTCCGGCCGAGCTGGGCAGCCCGGTGGAGGCTGAGACCTGCCCATGCCTCAGTTTCCCAGAGAGAGAGAGGGGTGTGGGTGTGTCTCATCAGCCCAGGAGCGGAATTGCTCCGGTGCTGCGGACTCGAGAGGCGAGCTCCGACACCCACATCCCGCGGGCAGCAGCTGCGTCTCTGCCAGATTCTGGGAATTCACTCACCCGTGGAGCGGGGCCAGCAGCTCCGGGACCCGGCAGCAAAGCTCTGCCAAGCCGGTTCAGTGACGAGCCCAGTGGCAGCGGCGGCACGACCCAACCCGCAGCGTTCCGCCCGGCGCACCCACCCGCGCCCCGGGAGAACCGAGCTCCGGGGCGGCTCCCCGGTCACCGCGAGCCTTGAACGCCCCCACCCTCGACTTGCCCCTCGTTTTTCCCCGGGCCCGGGGGAGCCGCGCACTCACCCGCGCTCGCCGCCACCCGCCCGCGCCCGGGGCTAAGCCGGGTCCCGGGCGCAGCCGGGATAAGCGGGCACGGGGCAGCGGGATTAGGATCCCGGCTGGGAAATCCGCCTAATCGGCCTGCGGGGTCGGACACGAGTGGGTCCAGGGGCAGGATTCCTCCAGGGATGCATCGGGGTCAGATGGGGTGACAAGGAGAGAAAGAAGCAGCTGCCGGGGTGGGGGTGGCACGGGGAGACAGAGGTGTCTGAATGTCCCCATCCGCTGGAAATGGGGGGTGCTGCGGAAATGCCGGTCCGGGGGAGCCTCAACCCCGCGGGGACCGCGGCTCTTTTCGGGACAGAACAACCACAGAATCCCTGGATCCTCCCGGGGGACTCGTGTGGGAATCTGCTCACTCATCTCACGAGGACAAACACGCCGCATCGCTGCAACCTGGAGCTCGGCGGACCCCGCGAGCCGGGCAACCGCCGGACCAGCAGCTCCTGGCCCCGGCGCCCTCCAACTCCGCGTCCCCCAACCCGGTTCGGCCGCACGGAGTCCCGCTCTGGGCAGGTTGCGGAGTCAGCGGGAGGCGGACCGGCCGGGACGACGTAGGGACAGCCCGGGAGAGACATGGACAACCCAGAGGGGCCATGGGGATAGCCCGAAGGGACGATGAGGACAGTCCAGAGGGAACATGAGGAGAATTCGGGGCTACGATGGGGAAACCCCATCAGCCCCGAGAGGGGAGGAGAAGCATTAAGAGTCTCAGGGGAAAGCTGGGCGGCCACATCCGGCCGAGACCAGCAGCCGGGACACAGCCTCCCCTCTCCCCCCGTCGCAGCCCCGGCCCGGGACCCCCGTTACCTGGTGCCGCGGCCTCTTTAAGAGACCCCGCGGCTCCGCCGGGCGCGCGCCGGCCCCGCCCTCCCCGCGCTACAAAGTAGCCGAAGGCGTGACGTCATGGGAACCGGCTCTTAAAGGGGCAGGCGCGCCGCGGGGCGAGGAGCAGGAGTCCCGCCCGCGCTCCTCCCCATCCCACCCCATCCTAGGGAGCCCCCGCCTCGCCCACTCCACCCTGAGGACCCCCACGGAGCAGCGCGGCTCTTGGAAACGCAGCATTTTGCCCAAAAAATGGATCCCTTCCCGGACAGGCACGTCCCGTCCAGTCCCGTTGGCGCTGTCTCTCACCTATCAACCGCACATCCATTAACCCCGCAGCCCATTCCTGGCTCCCGCTCCTCCCCCTGGGACACGCAGCATCCCGCCCCACCACTCTGGCACTCCGGAGGTCTCACCCAGGTCTGCAGCAGCTCGCAGCTCCCCAGGCGCAGAGAGATCTGCCTGAGCCCTGACACGGAACTTGCAGCAGAGACCAGCTTCTATTTATGGTAAAAGGTGTTGGTTTTTTTTCAAATGAAAGCATCTGAGAGCATCTGTATTAAAAACCGCACGGGAGGGGAGACATCGATGGGCACCGGCTGCACTCAGACACCGCCCCGGCGCAGGATGCGGCCATTGCAGGCAGCCTTGGCTCCAGCCTGGGCGATCAGGTTGCTGCAGTGCTGGGTGTGCCAGGTGTGCCAGCTCCTGGCCCAGCCCTGCAGCCATCACCATGGCCTTGAAAACTTAGCCCTTACGAGTTCTGCAAAAAGGGCATTTCCATCATTTAGAGATCACACCAGAGTGCAAACCCATGTGCACGCACACATTCACTCACAAATGCACACTCACAATCCCGAGGCCACGCAGTCTCTCCCAGATGTGCTTCCCCTGTCTCCCAGTGACCCCAGTCCCTCTCCTCCACAGGGCTGAGGAGGGTCCTGCCAGCACAGGGATGAGCAGCAGAACCAGGGGCAGCATGAGTGGCCACTCCCGCTCCTTGCTGAGGGATCCAGGGGCATCGCAGGGGTGTGAGGTGGGCACTGGGTGTGAGGTGACACTGTCCACTCCCAGGTGCTGGAACATCTGCCACCTTCCTGCTGCCCAAGGGTCTTGGGGCTCCTGGGGGAACCGGCTGGGCTCCTCTCTAGAAACAGGGTCTTTATTTCCTCGCTCAGAAAAATAGATTAATTTCCAAAGTTAAAAAAGAGTTTTAAAAGAGGGAATGACGGAAGTGGAGCCTGGAATGTGGTTGGCAGTGGGGCTGTACATGAGATGCTGTGGGTGGGGCTGAGCTGTCCTGCTCAGTAGCTCTCCTCCTCCTCACGGTAGTAGTGGTACCCAAAGGGGTCCCCGCTCTGGTCACTGGTGGCGTTGGCCACCTCACCCTGGCTGCCCTGTGGGCAGTATTTGGGGTCGTAGATCTGGCGGCCGAGGCCAAAGACCTGCCCGCTCTGGTTGGCGCCCTGGTTGGAGCCCATCTGCAGCGACATGGAGGAGTTGTCACACTTCTCTGTCCCCATCTTGGCATCATAGATGTGCCTCCTGGTGCCAGGAGCTGTCATGCCCACCTGGAAGGAAGGACAGGATGGAGCAGGGCTTGGCTGTGGTCCCCTCATCCCTCCCCAGCCCGGTGTGAGGGCTCACCTGACTGGCACACTTGTTGGTGCCCATCTGGAGGCTGATGGTGGAGTGGTCCATGGGTGGCAGGATCTGATTTTTGGGGTCGTAGAGGTGCCTCCGGGTGCCATAGGCCGTCATGCCAGACTGGCTGGCACACTTGTTTGTGCCCATCTGACAAAAGGGTCTGGTGAGGAGCGTGTGCTGCCCCATATGCACCCCTTCTCCCCTGTCCCCTCCAGACTGGGGGGCACAGCCAGTGCTCCCTAACCCATCTCAGGCTCCCAGCCATTGAGTGCTGGACACAGAATCAAGATGGTCCCAAATCCCAAGGACACTTGAGGTACCTCATTCCTCAGGTCCCTCCAGCAATGTTTGGAGCTTTGACAGTGCTGAGAATTTGATAGAGCTAGGCACCCTTTGCCCAGCCCCCTGTCCATGGGACCCTGTGGGGCAGCCCACCTGCAGCCCGATCACACACTGCCCAGCCTTCATCTTGGTCTCGTCAAAATTCCTCTGCTGCTTCTCCGAGTACTTCACGCCGATGTCCACCCCGCTCTGCAGCCCCTTCGTCTTGGCCTGCCAGGAGTGGCTGTGAGGAAGGACAGGGGTCCCAAATCCCCCACCCACTCCCTGCACAGGGGGAGCTGTGGGATCCCACAGGCACCACCCCAAACTGGGGGTCCCCATGGGGCTGCAGCCCCTCCCAAGCTGCTCAGCCCCCCCATGCTCACCATTCCCGCCAGTGCCAGCAGTGACACCTGCACCTGCGTCAGGTTCCCGCTCTCAAAAAGATCATTGGCTTCAAAGAGGTCCACAGGGTTCATGCCATAGCTGGCCATGGCCTTGATGAAGTTGGAGAGGTTCTCAAGCTGTGGAGAGGTAGAGAGATGAGCCCTGGCAGGTGACAGCAGAGGAACAGCAGGTGGGTGGCAGCAGAGCTGCACCTACCTGGTGCCAGTTCTGAGCCGAGCGGTTGATCTTTCTCACAGAGTTGGGCTGCAGCTTGTTCATGAGCCTGGAGGGAGGCAGGGGGACATGAGGCTGTGACAGGAGGAAGCCACAAGGGGTTGCAGGGCATAGGCTCCTTTTGGGAAGGTCCAGCCCAGGCCTCCTCTATGTGAGGCAAATTTCTCACCCCTCCACCGTGGTCCCTGTTCACCCTCAGGGCTCTCTCCAGACACAGAAGCCTTGGGGGTGACTCTGACAGGTCCCTCTGGCACGGATCCAGCCCATCCTTCCCACCACAAGGGCCCTCTGGAGGTTTGGTGTCCCCCATCTCCACCCAGCTGGAGCAGGGGCTGGGGGCCATGCTCAGGACCACCCCAGGACTCACTCGCAGAGGATCACCCCATCCTTCAGCCCCTTCTGGAAGTCATCTCCGATCTGTTTTCCTGTGATGCTCTCGATCCATGTCCGGAGCTCAGCTTCCTTCTGTGGGTCATACTTCTCGGCAAGCTGTGGGGGCAGCGGGGGGACAGCTCAGGCAGGGCCCCAGCGTGCACCCCAAACCCCTCATGGGGACAGTTCCCCCTCCCTGGGATGGGAATGGGGACAGGAGCATGAGGGTGATGCTGCCAGCAGACACAGCTTCTGAACCATTCCAAAAGTACAAGAAGGAAATGCCCATGGGGTTAGGGGGAAGTGTCCCCTTGGATCTGTCCCTCCCTGTCCCCTGAAGCCCGTGGGAGCTCAGCTCTGAGCCCCGGGGGTCCTGGTCACGGGATGCTCTCCCTTTCCTTTCCGTCGAGGCCCAACCTCCGCCACAGATTCCTCGGTCACCGCGGCTATGCCAGGAATGTGGACGCCTCCTCCCAAATGGAGACCAGCTGCCAGGGCCGGCAGCATCTCAGACAGCTTCGTGTCCCAGCCCGCAAGAGAAGGGAAAGTTCTCCTGGCCTGGGGAGGGAAGGGCCTGGAAACCCTGAGTGCTGTCCTGCCCCAGCCTAGCACCCCTGGTGCTCAGCTGGCACCTGGGGGTGGCCCCAGGGCAGCCACCAACCTCTGCCCCCTCCTGTCCCTTCCTGGTGCTGTTGTGTGCTGAAGGCCACGAGTCCCTAGGGATCCTGGACACGGGGAGACGCTGGGATGGGCACAGTCCAGCTTCACTAGGAGGTAAGAAGACACTCCAGTGTCTTGGAAGCTCGACCGATGTAGGACACGGATCATCCTCATGACACCCACCACATGTGTCCTGGCTGGGAAATTCCCACCAGCTGATTTTCTGGAGTGTGAGCAGCTGAAGCCAGTTCCTCTTCCCTCCCTGTGGCCAGCTTGAGTATTTCCCAGGGCATGGGGAGTGCACAGAGGACTAGCCCCAGAGAGATCCCACCACAGCGCAGTCTGGAAGGGCTTGCACAAACTGGGAGCGTGTCACTGGTTTAACTGGTTCCCAGTCGGTGATGTCACCTCCACCAGAGGCACCGGGGCAATCAGACTGGCTCGTGTCTTGCTGAATCAACACGAAGCACCAAGAGCACGCGGCGGCGAGGGCCCGGCGCATGTCAGCCGCTCAGCTGGGCCAGCCCAGCCCCGGGCAGGCCAGGGCCCGTCCGCTTCCCGTTACGAAATGCAAATCCCCGGCCAGGCCAGGTAAGGAGCACCTGGCCACGGCCACCACATCCCGCCGCCACGGCAGCCACGGCACCGTCACCACTTCTCCCTTCTCCTGCCTGCCCTGGCCCCGTCCAGGTGTCCCCGGGCAGACACTCTCAAACCACCGGCCACCTGCCCCGGGGTGACCACGGCTCAATCTCTGCTCGCCCGGGGCCGGGCACAGCCACTGACCGCCCGGAGCTGCTGTGTCCCCCGCGTCCCCCCGGCCCGGCAGGATCCCCGTGCGTGGCCGAGGGAGCAGGAGGGTGCTGGCAGCTGCCTGCACCCTGCGGCAGCCGCATCCCTCCTAGGGGTGCAAACTGCTCAGTCGGAGGCTCCTATCCCTCCTTCCCCTTCCGGCCCCGCGGCATTTCGGCAGGAGAGTCAGCCGCATCCCCAGAGACGGCCGCGGGGACGCTGCCAGGTCGGAGCATCCCGCAGAGCGATGTAGAGCTGCGGCGAAGCAGAAAGTGGAAAAGCTTCGTGGAGTCGGTCCGGAGCCGCGGAGGACCGAGGCGATGGCCCCCAGCCCCGGGTGTGACGGGGAAAGGTGCCCCGCTTTCTACAGCGGCCACCGCACGGGAGACACCCAGCCCCGGTCCCTCAAGAACCTCCCTGGGACCCTCTAGGCAGGCACAGGGCATCCCGAGACTGAGAACACAGCTTCGGTATCCTCAGCCTTCAGAGACCTCGCTACAATGGGTTCTTCAGTTCCGCATCCTCCCGGGAAGTCCCGGATTTCCATCTTCCCTGAATCCCCCAACTTCTCCACTCTTGGCCAGCTCTGCATTCCTGGGGCTTACCGGAAAAACTCGCGGCTCTCCAGAACCCGGGATACAACCGGGGCGCTCCAGCAGCACCGGGATGCTCGGCTCTCCCGGGCTTCCAGGAGCACCGGCAGCCACAGCGCCCGAGGTGGCCCCGGTATCCCCCAGCTCCCGCTTCACCCCCGTCCGGTGGTCCCGGTACCACCCGGTCCCCGGCGCGGCTCACCCGATTCCTGACTTCGGCGGAGAGGCCGTAGGACGGGCCCTTGTTGAACTGGCAGCTGCTCATGGCGGGGAACAGAGCCGGTACCGGAGCGGGGAGCGGGACGGGGCCGGTACCGGAGCGGGCTCG
>VWYI01034189.1:310741-383787 GCA_013399455.1 Anthoscopus minutus
CACACACACACACACACACACACACACACACACACATCACACACACCACACACACACACACACACACACGCACGCACACATATCACACACATCACACGCACACATCACACACACACAGACACGTGTCACACACATCACACATACACACACACACATATGCACCCCTCGACTCATGGGCACTACCCTGCACACGCAGTCACACATTCACTTACTCATTTACACACTCAGACATTCACACGCACCTGCCTGCGCTCACCCACGGTCATGCGCACATGCAGGGCACATGTCCGCCTTCCCAAACGTCCGCCTTCCCCCATCCCGCACATCACGGACCTCCACCCATCCCCGACCCCGTCCCACATCCCTTGCACCACCCCCGGCCGTGCCCATGTCCCAAAGGGGCCGGCAGAAATTCCACGCGAGATGGCCCGGCCCGGCCCGGCCCGGCCCCGCGGAGAGGTCCCGAGATGAAGCGGGGGTGACACTGTCAACCCCTGACCTTCCACGGGGCTGGCAGCCCGCCCGAGCAGCCCCTGGGCAGTGCCCGGGGGTCCCCACGCAGCACACGGAGGGCCCGGCCCGGTCCTCACCAGGGATTTATCCGACGTCCCCTGGACCCTCTCACTGTGCGGTCGCGATGCCCCGTGGCTGGGAGAGTCACGGGTGGCACTGTGGGCGTGCAGAGGCCGATGGGGACGGGGCAGGGCTGTGACCCCAGAGGGCCGGTCCTGGCACCGACACCGAGCCCACGGAAGGGCAGAGCCGGGACCTTCCCATGAGTGAGAGCTCCGAGGCCCCCACCCCACTCAGCCCCACATTTGGGGTCTGCAGAGGGATGAAGCTTGTCTTCCCTGGACGGATGGACACCCCTAAAAAGGGTGAACTCCCCAGAGGGCAGGAGTCCCACGGGGGCCAGCACCGGTCCCACCGAGTGCGGCTCAGCCCCCAGCCCTCTGTAAACCCTGGGCTGCAGCCCTCAAACCCTCTCCAAATTCCCCCGAAGTGCCGGGGTCCCGCTGCCCCCTGTGACCCCGCAGGGCAGCCAAGATGCCCCCGGCCCCGGCCTCGCGCCTGGGTGCGCGTTCGGCTTTTCCTGTTTCAGGTCAGGCTGCGAAGCCGATGAGGAAACGAGGCGGCGTCACACGCGCCCTCCTGACACTGCGCCCCGCGAATGTGACCGGCGCCGTGACGAACCGGCACGGCGGCCGGGCCGAGCGAGGGCTGAGGGCAGCGGCTCGGCCCCCCGGGAACGATGTTCTCCCGG
Organism: Anthoscopus minutus; assembly: GCA_013399455.1. Lineage (NCBI taxonomy): Eukaryota > Metazoa > Chordata > Aves > Passeriformes > Paridae > Anthoscopus > Anthoscopus minutus. Next base: position 312,006 of record VWYI01034189.1, read on the forward strand.
AAAAAGCGGGAGCTGATAAAAACGCCCTCCATCTCCAAGAAGAGCCGAGCGGGAAGCCCCGTCCCACAGACTCTGCCGGTGAGTGTCTCCTCCATACCCTCGGGACGGTGGGGGTTGTAGGGGCGACAGCACCCACGCAACTGTTGGGTAGAGCCACAGGTTTGCAGTGGGGCCCTGGATACATCCAGAAGGTCTGTGAAGAGGAAGGGAACGGGAAAGAACCCTACTCACGGGGCTGGGATGTGGGGGGTGGAATTTCGCCCCAGATGAAGGGGACTGAGCAGCCGCCGAGAGAGGCGGGAAGGCAGGAAGGGACAGGGAGGAAACGGGGGGGCTGTGGCCGAGGGTTTGGGAAGGGCAGAGAGACTCACAAACCTCCCTGGCCAGCGGGATGGGAACCGGGCGATCGCAAGCTCGGCCAGCCCCAGCGCCTCGGCTCTGCCAAATATTTATTTATTGACGTGTGGACCCCCCCGCCTCGGTGCCGGAGGGGGCCAGGAGGAAACGCTACCGGCCGGGGCTCCCCGGCGCACCCCGCACTGCCCGCCCCGCGCCTGCGCCCCAGTCCCGGTGCGTGGGGCGAGACCGGGCCGGCACGATGTGGCCGACGGCGACCCGGAGCCCACCCGCGGCTCCTTAGCAGGGGACAGCCGTCCCCGTCCCCGTCCCGACTCCCCAGGAGAGGGGCCTATGGCTGGGGGCCAGCGGGATGCTCGGCAGGGCTGCGGGCAAGAAAAGCTACAGCCCCTCGGCTGCGGCGGGCAGAGCCCACCCGCCCCAGCGCTCCCTGGACTCGCTGCCCCGCACGCCCGCCGTGAGGCTGACGGTACGGCCGGGGGCACCCCGGGGCGCCGGAGGGAGGGACGGGGGGCACCGGGGCCGCTGCAGCCCGGGAGGGGTGCAACAGGGCTGGGGTGGCCGGCCCCAGGCGTTTTGGGGTGGAGGGCTTTCTGCCTTCTTGCAGCCCCATGGTGGTCTGGCCCCCCTGGGGATGGGCTTCCCCGTTCGTCCTCGCCCGTGGAAGCCTCGTGCTCTCGGCGCTCCGTGTCTGCCCCGCTGGTGCCAAAAACACTTCCGGCAGCGCCCGGGCAGGGATGCTCAGAGCCCGCGCGTTCGTGTCACACCGGGCGCCGGGAGTCACTGGTGGGAGCTGCTGAGGGGGCTGCAGGGTCCCCTCCCCATGCCCAAGGATTCCCGCTGGATGTGTGGCTCTCAAGCCGTGCACAGCTCTGAACAGCTCCGGTACCAGCCCCTCTCTTTGCAGTTTTACCCCTAAAAATCTGGGGCTTCCTCCATCTGTGAAATACCTGCAAAGCCCCCAACAGTAGCCTGGGAGGTGTCCCTGTCTCTGCCTCCTCCCCCAGCATGGGAACAGCTGAAAAAGAGGAAGAGCTATGCGGGCTGGATCCTGCTGCCATTTTGCTATGTTGGGGTCCCCAGCCCCCCGGGATGGGCAGCCCCATCACGGTGGGTGCTGGAGTGGACAAGCAGCGTCACACACACCATCACTGTGTGCCCCTCATGACAAACAGGGGCCCAGAGGAGCTGGCAGGAACTGGTGGGGGCAGCCAGGCGAGTGCCCAGACCCTGCTCACTCTCCCAAGACAGTCCCCGAAGGGGCTCCCTGCTTGGGGAAACTGAGGCATGACACATCTGCAGGGTCTGGCACCAGCCCCCGCAAGACAACAGCTTGTCCCCCAGGATGGTGGAGTGAGGAGTCCTGGGGTACTTCCCTCTCGGGGGTGCGTGCCATGCTGGCTGTGCCCTCACACTCCCCCGTGCTCCCCAGGACCTCTCCCGCAAGGATTGCCTGGAGGCACCGAGCTCCAGCGTGGGGGAGCTTCCCCCTGGCAGTGCCAAGCTCAGCAGCAGCCCCAGCGCCGTGGGCACCCTGAAGCGCCCCACCAGCCTGAGCCGCCATGCCAGCGCCGCTGGCTTCTCCCTGCCCAAGGGCCACAAGACCCCCACGTCCCACAGCCCCATGGAGGCCGGGGAGGGTCCCTTCATCGACCCCGAGGACATCTCCCAGCTGCTGGCGGACGTCGCCCGCTTCGCCGATGCCCTGGAGAAGCTGCGGGATGTGGTGCTGCGAGATGGTGAGTGCCCACCCCGTGCCAAAATCCCGCATCACAGCACCCTGGCACAGACCCACCCGTGCGTGGGGGTCTCTGCCTGGGCCACAGGGCAGCGGGACCCCTGGGGGACTGTGCAGCCGCAGGCAGAGGTGCTGGGTGAGTGGTGGGTTAGAGAGGCTCGGAGCCAGGATAACGCGGCTTCCTGCCGCGAGCTATTTTCATCCGCCCGTTTTCCTGTTTACAGCGCGGCCGTGCCAGCCTCCTGCCAGGGCCCCCCAGCCCCCGTGGGGTGCCGGGCATGGCCCCCCAGCCCACCAGGGAGGCCAGCAGGAGGGGCTGGGTGGTCTGCAGGCGCAGGAGCAGCTCTCCTTGCCCGAGGGGATGCAGGGAATGCATCGATCCCGTGGTCTGGGGGCGTGTGACACCACGTTGTCAGCCCTGGTTTTGCAGAAACCCCTTCCCAACCCTGAGCTGGGGGCTGGGATGGGGAGGGGGCTTTGCCTGGCTGGGCAGTGGGTGCTGATCCCCCATCCCAGTGCTTCCCTGAGGGAGGTTCCTCACTTCCTAATGAGGTTGCCAGTCCCCAGTCCTAGTCCTGCACTGGGGGGTCCTGGCCAGACCCCCGGGCTGGCAACTGGACCCCATAGAAGGGAGGGTCCTGGGGGGAACCTGTGGGATGCAGCAAGCCTGGCTGGACCAGACCCATCCCTCCCGGCTGGGAGCGTCCATCTGGCAGGAGAGAGGAAAGGAAATGGAGGAAATTCCCAAACTGCTTTCAAGGGAAAAAGTTACTATGGAGGAAAAAATGCCTCAAAGGTCAGACTGCCCCCCCAGGCAATGCCAGGCTGGGCAGGAGATGCATGGCCATGGCTGTGGGAGGTGCTGGACAAGCAGGATGTGGCCATGCCAGTCCTGGGAAGCCCCGAGGCCAGGAGGATTTGCTGCCTGCTCTGGGAGATGGCAGGTCCCTGCCTGGGATGTGGCTGGGAGGTAAACAGGGGAGGGACACCGGGCAGGGATGCAGGGCAGAGACATGGATCAGGGACACAGGGCAGGGATGCAGGGCAGGGACATGGATCAGGGATGCAGGGCAGAGACATGGATCAGGGACACAGGCAGGGATACAGGGCAGGGACATGGATCAGGGACACAGGGCAGGGATGCAGGGCAGGGACACAGGGCAGGGATGTGGGACAAGGGTGCAGCATCTCAGCCCCCTCTCTTGCAGACCCCAAGGAACCCCAGCGGCCGCTGGCCCACGAGTGCCTGGGTGAAACCCTGCGCATCCTGCGCCAGGTCATCAACAAGTACCCACTGCTCAACACCCTGGAGACCCTGACAGCCGCTGGGACCCTCATCTCCAAAGTCAAGGGTGAGACAGTGGGGCTGGGAGCTCTCTCCCACTCCCCTCCTGCCCCACAGTGGGATGGGAGTGAACTGGGGAGCCCTTGGAAGGGCTGCCAGGAGTGGAGCTGCCCCGTGGACTGGTGGAGAGGGTGAAAGCATTGTCTGCCTCTTGCTGTGGTTCAGCTTTAAGGGTGATGTAGTGTCAGAAGTGACAGATCCTGCCTGGGGGTTTCCAGGCACAGCCACAGGAAAAACACTGAAATAATCGGATCCTGCTCCTGGCAGCGTCTCATGTTTATGGAGCGGGGTCTGGGAGGTCAGATCCCAGCTGGGCACCACCTCCCACTGGAGAGGGGGTGGCTGCACCTACCACAGGCACTGCACAACCTTCTGACTCACCCGTGGCTTCCTGGACACCCAACAGCAGCCACAGGGGACAGGATGGCAGGAGGGCTTCCTTGAGGCTGGTCCCACACAGGGAGGGAGTGGGCTTGGAGCAGACTCGTCCCCACCCCAAGGAGCTGACTCGGGGTCTGCCCAGGAGCCCTGGCTGCTGGTGTCCCATGGTGTGGGAGCCTGCCAAGCGCTGTTGGCCCCGGTTCCTGCTGCTGGTGGTGGTTCCTCATTTGACTGCAGGCAAGAGCCCTCCTGGAGGAGTTCATCCTGCTTGGCAAGAGGTCTGGAGGAGCCATGAGGCAGGGCAGGCAGTGGAACAGGTCCAGCAGCACTTTTCCAGCAGCCCTGAGTAACGGGAATAAACAGAAACGAGCCAAGGGATGCTGTCAGGGACGTCAGTCCTGGGAAGGAGGGGGAAAGTACTGTGCTGGAAAAATCCATCATCCATAAGGATGATCCTTCCCACTGCTCCTTTGATTCACCCCAGCCCCTTCCCCAGCCCCAAACGCCCCTCTGATACCAGCATGAACTGGCAGGTCTTTCTGCTGAGACAGGGACAGCTGCTTGTGGCAACAGGGCTCCCACATTTCCCCATCTCCAGGTTTCCACTATGAATCCAACAACGAGGCGGACAAGCGGGAGTTCGAGAAGGCCGTGGAGACCATCGCTGTGTCCTTCAGCAGCACGTAAGGGACTTTGGGCAGCCATCTCCTGGGGACAGCCTGTGTCACTGTCCCTGTGCTGAGCCCAGCCATGCTCCTCTCCCCACAGGGTGTCTGAGTTCCTTATGGGGGAGGTGGACAGCAGCACCATCCTCTCCATCCCACCCAGCGACCAGAACCAGGTGAGTTCTGCCCGGATACCTGGATGCTCCCACCACGTGGGGCTCAGGATCACACAGGGCTCTGGCTGCTCCCCTCAGCTCTGGTGTGAGCCCAGAGCAGGGTGTTGCTCCAGTGGACAGTTCCATTAGCTCCTGGGCACAGCCTGGGCACAGCTGACTTCCTGCAGCAGCTCCAGCAGCTCCAGCTTCCATCCATCTGCCAGCCCCTCCTGCTGCTCCCCATCCTCTTGGCTGACCAGCCCCTCTTCTTTCCCAATTCCCAAAGACTATGGAAAGCCTCTATGGGGGGATTCCTGGGCCTGGAGGAGATGGAGTGCCCTCAGGCATGGACAGCTATGATGCAGGTAAGCAGGATGAGTCTGGGTGTACAGTTTGGGGTCTGTGCAGGATCTGGCTCCTTCCTCATCATCACTGCCATCCTGAGCCACACGTGGCTCCTCGGCTGGGGAAAGGCAGCAGAGCTGGTGGCACTGGGGTGGCACAGAGCTGAGGGGTTTGAGCTGGAAGCTGAGGAGTGTCTGTCCCTGCACAGCCCGTCCTCCGGCCGAGGAGGTGGACGTGATGCTGCAGCGCTGTGAGGGGGGCGTGGATGCTGCCCTCCAGTACGCCAAAACCATCTCCAAGTACATGAAGGATCTGATGGGATACCTGGAGAAGAGGACCACACTGGGTGAGTGGGGAAAGAGCAGGTGGGTCCCTTCTGGAGCAGGGCTGAGCCATGGGACAGGTTGAGGTCCCTCCTGAAGGAGGCTGATGCAGCCAGGGCAGCGGGAACCTCATTCCTCAAGTTCCTGATTCATTTTTCACCAGGGAAATCCTGGTGTCTCGTGTATCTTTTTACTTTCAACCTTTTCCTTCCAGAGATGGAGTTTGCCAAAGGGCTCCAGAAGATGGCAAACAGCTGCAAGCAAACCATCAGTCAGGAGGTAAGTCCCCAAGTCCCTGAAGCCCCCAGTGCCAGGCTGGATTGGGAGCCAGCAGCCTTGGAGAGCCGATTCCATGTGCCCCAGCTTGAGAGGACATGGGAGCAGCTCTCCAGAGCTCTGCCTGGAGAAATTCATGATGGAGCTTTTACCAGCAGTCACCAGCCTTACATTGCCTCTGGCTCTTCCTCCCCGAACAACTCATCTCCTTGGGCTCACGCTGGGTGCTGGGGCTCAGGGAGATGTTTTCCCTCTCCCCAGACCAACATGCCTTTCCTGTCCATCTATCTGCTGGCCCTGGAGCAGGACATGGAGCACGGGACCTCAGTTCTGCAGGCAGCCAACACCCTGCAGCAACAAACCTTCCTCCAGGTGAGGGGACAAAAGGCCCTTCCTGGGGCTGGAGGTCTTGGTGTTGCAGAGGTGACTCTTCCTTAGCTCAGTGCAGAGGGAAGCTGCATCCAGCACTTCCCAGGCTGTGGATTTTCATCCCTGGCACAAACCAGTGCCTGTGACCTGTCCTGGGGGTGATGGTAACCACCACAGGGCACTTCTCTGTGCAAAGTCTTGGCGAGGGCAGAGCAGGAGTGCTCAGCTTGGGTCGTCATGGGGCTGTTCCTCCCTCCCTTCCTCCCTCCCTTCCCCATGCAGCCACTGATGGTGAGACGCCTGGAACATGAGAAACGCAGGAAGGAGATCAAGGAGCAGTGGCACCGGGCACAGAGGAAACTGGTGAGTGGCTGTGTTTGTGTTCCCAATGCCAGCCTGGAGCAACTCGTGACACCTCCTCTAAGGGTGCTGGGCACCCCGCCCCTGTCCAGAAGTGCTGGGTGCTTCTGCTGTGCTGGGGGACCCTGGCAGGAGCTGATGACCCCCTTGCTGGGCTCCATCCTCGCCCTGGCTCTCCCTGGCAGCAAGAGGCAGAGGGGAACCTGCGCAAGGCCAAGCAGACGTACATGCAGCGCAGCGAGGAGCACGACAAGGCCAAGTACATGGCGGTGAAAGCAGAGGAGGAGCAGCAAAACACCACCAGCAGCATCACCACCAAAACCCTGGACAAGAAGAGGCGGCTGGAAGAGGAAGCCAAGAACAAGGTAAGAGGGTGACAGCAATGGAGGGGCCTCCTTGTTCCTGCTGTCCCCTGAGCCGTGTGAACAGATCCTCAGGAATGCCTGGATGAACGGGTTCCCAGGGGCTGTTGTTATTCTCCTCACCTCTGAGCTGCTCCCATCCCTTGCTCTCCCAACGGCCAGGCAGAGGAGGCCATGGCCACGTATCGCACCTGTGTGGCCGATGCAAACACGCAGAAGCAGGAGCTGGAGGACACCAAGGTGACCTCTCTGCGGCAGATCCATGAAGTGATCAAACAGACTGACCAGGTCATCAAGTCGGTGAGTGAGGCTGGGCTGGGGTGTCCCCGGGGCAGGAGGTGACTGTGCCCTGCTCTGGAGAGCTCAGAGCTGCCTTCTAGAGGGAATTTGGGTGGATGCAGAGCTCCCTTCTCCCTCATGCTCAGAAAAGCTCCGCTTTGTGCTTCCGATTTCCCCACCTAACCTGGAACTTCTAACGTGCCAGCCCACCAAGCTCGCATCCATCCCTCTCCACATCACTTTTAGGCCACCATCTCCTTCTACCAGCTCATGCACATGCAGACGGCGCCGCTGCCCGTGAATTTCCAGACTCTGTGCGAGAGCAGCAAGCTCTACGACCCGGGCCAGCAGTACGCGTCCCACGTGCGGCAGCTGCAGCGCGGCGACGAGCCCGACGTCCAGTACGACTTCGAGCCCTACGTGTCCCACAACGCCTGGTAAGGGTGGAGAGGGTTCATTCCTGGGTAATGCTCCCTGTTCCCTTTGTTATCTCCTGCCACCCACGCTCTCCTGCAGGAGGCAGGATGCTTTCAGCATTCCTGAAGGCAGATCCTGCTGGGAGCGCTGGGGTTGGACCAGCTGGGAATTGCGCTCTTCAGTGGATGAGATAGGCTGTTGAGTGTTTGAGAGGCTGTGATTCCCCGAGATTGGTGGATGGCAGCCATGGATAAAGTTTCCAAGTGTCCTTCCTTCCCATCCACATTGTCTTTTTCACTCCAGGTCTCCCTTTACCCGGGCACAGAAGGGCAGCTTCAATGCCAGTGAGTTCTCCATGAATGCAGAGGGGGCTGGAGCTGGCTTGGAGGGAGCAGCAGGAGCCAAGGAGTCGCCAAGTGGGGCTGGAGCAGCTGAGAGAAGAGGTGGGTCTGGAGCCCCAGAGTTCTGCATCATCTGCCCCATGTCCCCCCAGGCAGGAGCAGAGTGGGACCCCCCAGGGTACCAGGGGCTTTTCTGGCAGGATGGGCTGGGAGCCTCCCAAATGGGATTTCCTGAAGGACACTAAATCAGATCTGTGGCATTTTGATCCCTAACAAACCATTGCCCATCTTCCCATCTCCCCTTTCCTTGCTGGATGTCACTGGAGGCACCAAACCCTACCAGCAGCTTCCCCCAGTCATCCCAGTTTCTCCTGGCATCCAGGCTGTTCTCCAGCCATTCCCTCCCAAACACAGAGAGCAATCCCAATGGACTGTCCGTTCTCTCTGCAGGTGGGAGGGGACACCAGGTCCATAAATCCTGGCCAACTTCTGTCTCTGATGCTGACAGCAGCCTGGATTCCAATGCAGGTAGATATGGGAGCAGCCCAGGAGCCCCTCCCAGTGCGGCCAGTCTAAACCCAGAGCTTCCCAGTGAGGCAGGACCGTCCCCTGTTTTACCTGCCTTGTGAGAACACCGTTGTAAATGACTGTGCTGATCCCAGTCACCAGTGGGACAGGGTGGGATTTGATGGGATGGGGTGAGCTGTCAGAAGAGAAGCAGCTTTGCAGGCGATTCACTGGTCTGTGGGCTTTCCTTGGACAGGAGAATTTGGCAACAAGCTCCAGCGGCTGTCATCCAATGGCACCGTGTCCTCCAGTGAGGAGCTGGAGGAGAAGGACGGGACCACCACTCCCTTTGAGCAGAGTAGGTGACAGGGTGGGAGGTGACAGTGCTGCTGCCACACCCCCACCACGGCAGAGCTCCCTGCAGGCTGCTTTCCCCAAATTCTGTAGCTCTGCACACAAACCCAGCGATTGCTGGAGGTTCCTGACGGTGTCCCCAGCAGCCCTGCCTTTCCTGAGGGATGACAGTGACAGTGGCAGTCCTGCTCAAGCTGTGCCTTGGCCTCACATTTCCTTTCCCACAGGCATCAACGGGATCACCCCAGAGTTGGCAGCTCCCACAGGGCCCTTCAGGAATGTTGGCTTGTCCAAGGCTGCCCAGACCCATCGGCTGAGGAAGCTCCGTGCCCCTTCCAAATGTCGGGAGTGCAACAGCTATGTGTACTTCCAGGGAGCCGAGTGTGAGGAGGTGAGCTGGGACAACTGGGGGTGGAACCCAGCCCTGACCATGGTCAGGAGGACATTGCTCCTCTGGGGAGGGTTCCAGGTGGAAAACTGCTTTATCTTGGTGTTACAGCACCCCCAAGGCATTTTCCCTATCTCCCACCATGCTCTGAGCAGTGCCTGGTGTCTCTGTGGCTGTCCCCAACCCTCAGGTGTTCCCCTCTCTCTTCCAGTGCTACCTGGCCTGCCACAAGAAGTGCCTGGAGACCTTGGCCATCCAGTGTGGGCACAAGAAGCTGCAAGGGAAGCTGCAGCTCTTCGGGCAGGACTTCACGAAGGCGTCTCGGGGCAGCCCGGATGGGATCCCCTTCATCGTCAAGAAATGCATTTCAGAGATCGAGAAGCGGGCCCTGAAAACAAAGGTGAGTGACACTCCCCTCTCCTCCTCCTCAGCTGGCTGAGCCACAGGCCCTTGGAAGGATCCTCTGGGAAACCAACAGGCTCAAGTTCAGGTTTCCACAGGGCAGGGAGCCAGGGATGTGTTTGGCCCAGATATCCCAAACTCTGCCTTTGGAAAATCCCCACTCCTGCCTCCTGCTTTCCTATGAAGCAGGAATGACTGGGCTGGAAGGAGACGTCCCAAAATGACTTCCCAAAGGGATTTCCCGCTCCAAAAGGAGAGGGTGGGAGCACACAGCTCACTGTGCCATGCTAACACGAAGAGGAACCTCTCCTCTCAGTTCAGCTCCATTTTTCTCTCTTTCATAGGGCATCTACCGAGTTAACGGTGTCAAGACCCGTGTGGAGAAGCTTTGCCAGGCCTTTGAGAATGGGAAGGAGCTGGTAGAGCTGTCCCAGGCCTCCCCCCATGACATCAGCAATGTCCTGAAGCTCTACCTGAGACAGGTGAGGTGCTGGTGGTGCCTCTTGGCAAGGGAAGGAGAGGACTTGGCCAGAGGAACCGACCTGGCAGGAGGAACCCTGCACCAAATGGGCTCAGTGGCTGGGTGGGTGGGGAGGCAGGGGTCCTTCCTGAGGGGTGTGGGTTGGCCTTGGAGATGGGGCCACAGTGACCCCCCCCCCTCAGCTCATCCCTCACAGCGTCACTGCGGTCACAGCCGCAGAGCAGCGACGTGCCCAAGTGCCCAACAAGGAACACTCCACCCCTGCCAGTTGGGGAACTGGCTACCCAAAAAGGGAAGGGGCCAGCAAAGGTCACCCTGCAGGGGCTGAGTCATGTCCCCATGGGGTGGGCTCTGCCCCTGGGAACACCCTGGGGTGGGCTCAGTGGGGTCTCTGCCCCTTGATCACCCTGGGGTGGGCTCAGTGGGGTCTCTGCCCCTTGATCACCCTGGGGTGGGCTCAATGGGGTCTCTGCCCCTTGATCACCCTGGGGTGGGCTCAGTGGGGTCTCTGCCTGCCAGGCCACCCCAGGGTGTGCTCAGCCCCAGCACTTCCCACCCCATACCCAAAACGTTGTTGCAAACAGCGTCACCCACATCCTCCAACAGCCACCACCGAAAGGCAGGAGCGCAGGGGAAGCTGCTTCTCCCTCGCAGGCAGCCGTGGATTAACTCTTTGTGCTTCCTTTTTCTGCAACACCACCCCTGGGAAGGGCAGCTCTGTGTTACCTCACAGGGAAAGCCTTGGCTTTCACAGGGTGTCCTTGGGCTCCTGCACATCAGGAGTCAAGGACTCTGAGTGGTTTCCATGAGAAGTGGAGTGGAAGGAGAGGGGGAGATCAGTGCTGAGCCCCAGCCTGGCCCCTTGCTGCAGAGAGATGGGTTGAAGTCCTTCTGTAAAAGGGTGGATGGAGGGAACCCGCTCTGCTGTGAGGCAGCCTGTCCCCAAAACATCCGTTGAGGATGCTCTGAAAACATCCCCAGCCATGTGGAACACCCAGCAGTCAACACCAGCTCTGCTTTGCACAAACTTCAAACCAGAGTTTCCCCCGCCGCAGCCCCACCTCTGCTGCAGGCTGTGCCCTGCACATCCTGTGCCCTTCACATCCTGCCTCCCCCACCCAGAGCAACCCATCCCTGTCCTCTTCCCCTTGTCTGCTGGGGGAGCCTCCAGCTGGGCCCGCCCCAGACAGGGATTTTCCAGGAATAAAAGGGAATCCCCACACCAGCAGGAAGCACCCACGGGTGGATCAAACACTGCTTTTGCCTTGAACTTCACAAATGTTCCCTGGCCAGGGCTGACAAGGCTGGATTGACACGCTCCAGGAGATGGATAAATAAATACCACCTCTGGGGAGAGGTTTGCAGCACTGCAGGTCACAGGCTCATGGAATTCTGAAATAGATGTTAATAAAAGTGCTCCAAGCTGGCCTTGAGCACTTCCGGGGATGTTTCCTCACTGTAGAAATGGCCGAGGTGTTGCCAGCTCAGCAGCTTGGCACAGGTCCTGATGGAGGTGGGAGCTGCTCACAGGACTGAGATTGTCATCATAATTTCCCTTCCCTTCCCTTCCCTTCCCTTCCCTTCCCTTCCCTTCCCTTNGAGTGCTGCCCTGCCCTGCCCTGTCCTGCCCTGCCCTGCCCTGCCCTGCCCAGCCCTGTCCTTCCCTGCCCTTCCCTGCCCTGCCCTGCCCTGCCCTGCCCTGCCCTGCCCTGCCCTGCCCTGCCCTGCCCTCTCCTCCCCTCCCGGTGCAGCTGCCGGAGCCCCTGATGCCGTTCCGGCTCTACAACGAGCTGATGGGGCTGGCCAAGGAGAGCCTGCAGGGCGGCGAGGCCAGGGGCCGCGCTGGGAAGGGCGGCCCCGAGCTGATGGATAGAGGAGCTGACACCGACCAGGTGGTGCTGAGCCTGGTGCTGAAGCTGAGGGAGCTGCTGAAGGAGCTCCCCTTCGAGAACATGGCCACGCTCCAGTACCTCCTGCAGCACCTGAGGAGGTGAGAGGGGCATGGCCAGAGCCTGGGTGGCTGCTGGGCACCTTCCCTTTCTCCCCTGGGGTGGGGAGGCGAGTGCAGCCTCCACACTGGAGTCGGGAGGAAGGGCTGTGGTTGCTGCTGCTTCTCTCCCCATCCCAAAGCTCCAGGCCAGCATCTCCCCCAGCCCTGCCCATCCATCCCTCTCTCTCCTCGCTCTCACAAGCTGTTCCTCTCCCTCCCGCCCAGGATCATGGAAGTGGAACAGGACAACAAGATGACCTCAGGCAACCTGGGCATCGTCTTTGGGCCCACGCTGATGCGCCCCAGGCCCACGGATGCCACGATTTCCTTGTCCTCGCTGGTGGATTATCCCCACCAAGCTCGGATCATCGAGGCACTCATCATCTTCTACCCCACCATCTTCGAGCACAAGGACATGGCCCTGGCTGAGCCCGGCAGACGCAGCTCGGACACCACGGAGGAGGTGGCCAGTGGTGCTGAGCAGGTAGGAATTCCCAGGGAGAGGGGACCCTCAGGGGATGTTCCATGAACCTTCTCTGGAATCACCTCCCAGGGAGTGAGAACTCTCCTCTGTGCCCTCACCACCATCCCTGTCCCCTCCCAGGCCCATTCAGGCTCCCAGCCTGTGGCTCCTCTTGGCACCAGCCCCTACCTGGAGCTGCCTTCGGAGAAGGGGAATTTGGCTTTCAGCGCTGACTCACTCGCAGGTCAGTGAGAGGCACTGGGGGTTCCTGGCGGGTGCAGGTCCCTTGGGTGGCACAGAGGGCACACAGACCCGTCCCCTGCCCCAGGCACTCCAGGTTTGCTGCATGCAGCTCCTGCTGATGCCACAGTGCTGGGCTGGAGGGTGGCACAGAACTGCTCTGTCCCACAGAGTCCGGCGACCGCTCCGTGGACTCCGACTCAGAGCTGGAGGACGCTGGGGAGCCACGGACACACCTGACCAAGCAGGGGAGCGAGACCAGCACGGATGAGGTTCATTTCTGCGACGAGGGGAGCGAGGGGCTGCGCAGCCGGAGCTGCAGCGTGGGCCAGTCCGATGCAGAGGGCTCCGCTCCCCGCTGCTGCAGCCCTGGGGACGAGCAGAGCGACGTGGAGGAAAACCCTGAGAGCCGCAGCCCCACCACCCCCAGGGATGCCACAAACCAGCCCAGAACCCCTCGGGGCCACAGCAGCCACGAGCTGCAGCCTCGGCTCATCTGAGCCACCATGGACACTGGGATGGACAAAGGGGCAAGTCCCAGAGGATGCCCACAAGCTGGAAACTGGAATGTGGAGGAATGGGAGGGACGTGTGGCAGTCCAGGGGGTTTGGTGTGTCAGCTGCAGGCAAGTCCTGGCTGATTCCTGGCTGGAGCTTTCACACAAAACCCCTGAGCCCCTTGGTGCCCAGCTAGGGGATGGGGTCACAGCCTGCTGGGACCCCTGGCTCAGCTGGGGCCATGAAGGGCCTTGCCTGTGAGAGAGCTGAGTGTGGGCACTTGTTCAGGATTGGGAAGGAGCCCAGGGCTGTGCCAGGTGTTTTATTTTTGCTGTGCTCCTGAATCCCTGAGTCCCACAGCTGTGCTGCCAGATCGAGGTTGAATGAGTCAAAGGACCCGGTCACCCCTGATGGCTGAGGCTGGAAGGGAGCCAAGGCAGCCAGGGGTGACATGGGGACAACAGTCACTCCAGATGGGCAGGAGGATGGCAGCACAGAGAGAACTGGAGGCAGCTCACTGGGACAGGGACACAGCTGGGGTTGGGGTAAAGCCCCTGCATCATCTCACCCTGAGCCAGGCTTGGCTTTGGGGCTGTGCCATCTGCCACGATGTCAGGGGATGTCCCTCACTGACACCTGACTGAGCTAGAGTTCAGGATGGATTTCCTGCCCCAAAACCTCAGCACTGTGTGGTCCTGGCTCAGCTGATGGCATCTGCATTGCTGCTTGGATTGACAGCATTTGGATTGGTGGGCATTTCCCTCCTTGGCAGGAGCCATGCAAAGAGCAACCACAGGCTGTGCACAGCCTCAGGGCAGATTTGCCTGGCTGCAGGGTCCTGAGCCCTGCTGAGCTCTCAGGGTTTGGTTGTACAGTCATTTCATCTCAAAAAGCTGCGCTGCAAGTCCAGGACTAACTCCCTCTGCTCTTGGAACCGGGCAAGGAAGGGGCAGGTCCCGATGGGGAAGTGCCCCTTCCTCCTCCTCAGGGCAACAATGGCCTGGATCCAGCCCCAGCCCAAGCCAGTATAATCGTGAGCTTCCTTTCCTGTAAAGACATGAATCAACCCTTCAACATGACTCCACTACCTCTGCTGGCAAAGGGACTAAAGCCAAAGTGGTTTTGTTTTTATTTTTAAGCTATGAGACTTTCCTGCACTGAGGCACAGAGAAACAAGTAGAGTTTTAGCTTGGAATGAGCTGAGAGCCTTTTCCTTCATTCTCCTGCTTGTGGGAGACAGACCAGGTGATGTTGGGGGGATCTCAGACACCTTGGTACTGCAGAACCAGGCAATGAATGGGAGGTCTGAACCCCCTGAAGCCAATGGAGAACCTATCTCAGCAAAGGTACATAAACCCAGGTTGACTCACAGGTTTGGAATTCAGCCAGGGAAGAGCTGGAGAGCCCCAGGATTTGTTGTGCCCTCCAGCTCTTCCACAGGATAGTTGGGATTTTTCCAGGGCAGCAGGAGGATGTGGGAATGTTGCTGCCACGGCGGTACCGCGTGCGTGTGAGGGTGGGTGAGGATGATGAGGGTGAGTGTGAGTGAGAGAAGGGGCTAAAGCTGCACTTGAGCTTCCCACAGTGGCAGCTCCTTCCTGGTTGTGTCAATTCTGTGCTGCTGCATGACGCTGCCTTGCTGTGTTCACATTGACAAGCTTCCCAATATACCAATAAAATCAGTGTGTTCTGACCCGTGTTTGTCCTGGGGATCAGGGTCTTCCAGGCTCCCCCAGCTGCAGGAGGCCAAATCCAAGTGTGTCTAGCACAAAAAGTGAAGTTTAAAGCCCCTCAAGAGTCCTGGGATGGATTCAAATGAGTGCAGCTGAGGGTAATGAGCAACTCTCCATCGCAGTGTACGAACACCAGGGTCCCAAATCAGGGCAGGGCAGGAGATCAGGGAAGGGATGAAGCAAGTCTGAACTGCAGCTTCCAAATTACCCAGGGCAGCTGGAAAAGGCTCTGCAGGGCTCAGCCACAATTCGGAGTCCCAGCAGGAAGAGATTCCAAATGCAATGAAAAATACAGGACCTTGCAGAGTCTCGAGGCTTTGCCACAGGGAGAGGCTGAGCACTAAGGGTACAAATCTTTATTTCAAACAAGAGCCCATAAAACAGGCAAGCAAAAGCCATTCCCACTCATTTCCTCCCATCGCTTCAGGTCTCCATGGCTGAGTCCTGGATGGGACTGAGGGCTCACCACAAAGTCCAAGCTGGAAGATAGGGAATGAGGCCCAGTGATGGGGCTGCAGAGAGGCAACGAGGGAAGAGGATTTCCTTGGCCATCTCTGAAGTGCAGGAATCTCCAAGCATCTGTGAACTGCTGCTGGGAGCCACGCAGCTCCTCACACCTGGAAGAGAAGGAGGGATGGGAATCACCTCCTGCCCCTGCTCCGGGTCCCTCTGAACACCCCAAATCCCAATGGGCACAGCCTGAGCAGAGGCACGGGTGACAGAGGAGCCTCATCCTGCTCTCTCCAACAGCTCCCTCCATGAGGCATTTAGAACTCTCAGATGCTTCCCTGGAAGCAGCTGCTTCACACTGACCTTGGAACATCCCCTGGCATTGCCCAGAGCCCCCCAAGCAGGGGGTCCCCTCATCCTTACCCACTGTGTCACTGCACCAGTCTGTAGGTGATGTACCTGCCCGCCGTCTCGCTGGGCCTGATGATCTTCACTACCTGCAAGGCAGACACAGAGCTCAGGAGAGGAAGATACTTTTCCTGCTCCAAGAGCTCCAAAATGCCCTCAAGGATCATCTCCTCCCTCCCCTGCCACAGGAAGCTGCTGCCTCAGCCTGCTCCTCTCACCTGGCCACGCTTTATCCCGAAGTACCGGGCCACAGGGTCCCCAGCCTGGATCCTGGGGAGCTGGTTCTCCCTCAGTTTGCTGTGCTGGGAGTCAAGGAGAAGCTGTGGACATGCCATGGGCTTGTTGGCAACTCATGAAACAGGGAAATGAGCCATGGCAGGAGCAGGGGTTTTCAGCCCAAATTTCATCACACCCAAGCAGGAAGGAGGGAACCAAAGGGACACTCAGAGGGACACTCAAAGGATACTACCGGGCCAGCAGCTCTGTCACTTCTTCCTTTGTCATCACCACATGCTCTGGCACCAGCTGCAAACACAAGAGAGGCTGAGATGAGGCAGCAACTGGACACGTGTTTGGGAGGAAAAAAGGACAATTGTGTTCCTCAGCCCAGGCAGAGGCCAGGAGGACTCTGGGAGCAGCAGGAACACAGCCAGCACAAGGGAGGGACCCTGCTCACCTCATGCTCTGTGATGTTGATGAGAAGCTCCTGCTGCAGGAACTGCTCCAGGATGTATTTGGGAGCCATGTCAACCAGGGACTGGAAGGAAAAAGCCCATCAGAGGTGGATGGGGCAGCCCTGGTAGTGCTCAGAGCTGCTCCTCAGTAAGCACCTGGGCTCACATAGGTACAGGCAAGCTGGGAATGAGCACATGGATCTCCTGGAACAGGGAAACATCTCTTTTTCCCTCCCCCACCTCCTGACTGCTCATGGGCCCTCAGCTGGGCCACTGCCAACAGGACCAGCCGCTCTTGTTAAACAAATCAGGCTGCTAAAAAAGAGCCTGAGCTAGGATACAACAGGCTCCAGCAAAAGTTTTTAGCTGAAGGGAAATTCGGGGCTTTTATTTACCTACAATAATGCTAAAAAATAGACAGGGAAAACCTTCATGGCCCCCCAAGAAGCCCTGGAGTTGGACACAGCCTTGTCCCTGCAGACCTGCTTGGCCGAGGGGGTCATTCCCTGCTGCACCACGATCAGTGCCCGGGTGATGTTCTCCTCCTGCATGCGCTGGCAGTACATCTTGATGGTCTTGATCCCCACCTTGGGCTCCTCTGAGGAAAGAGCCAGAGCTGGGGTCACCGAGAGCCTCCCATGCTCTGAACTCCCCTCCCCGAGGGCTCAGCCCAACTTGGGCTGAGAAAGTCCCCTGTGCTCTGAATCCCCCCTGGGGACACAGGCGGACCCAGGGTCACCGAGAGCCTCCCCACGCTATGATCCCCGCCCGGGCCGGCGCTGCTCACCGGGGAAGAACACGAACATTTGATCGGTGGGATCATCGTTGTGAGCCACCAGCACGGTCAGGTCGGTGCGACGGGGGCGGCCCTCACTGGGTTTGTCCCCGAACTGCGCTTTGAACTCCTCCAGCGTCTGGTCCAGCTCGTCCTGGGTCACCAGGTACCCGCGGTCGTGGCAAAGCTGCGGGAGCAGCACCGGGCTCAGGAACGCGCCCGCACCGGGAATGGGCGAGCGGACCGGCCTCACGTCCCCAACCTCCACCCTGCGGCCCCGCAACGCCTCCGGGACTCCCGGCACACCAGGCTCGGCCCTCCCGGTCCCTCCGTTGCCCCGGACCTGCATGATGGTCTTGCGGATCTTCCACAGCCGGTACGTCTCCTCCTCGTCGTCCATCTTACCGGTGAGGCCCCCGCGGAGTGCCCGCGCTGCCGCCTGCCCCGCGCGCACGCACAGGCGGCAACGAGACGCACACGGGGGCCTTCAGCCGCAGCGCCTCCTGGGAGATGTGGTCCACTGTGAGCTGCCCCTCGCCGCCGGCTCCGGAGGGAACGGGCTTCTCTCTGCTGCTCTCAGCGGGGATCTCTGGGTTGCTGCGGCTCTGTTCGGAACTCGCGGCCGGTCACGAGGGAATCGGCACCCAAGGACCTCGGCCCGCCGCACCTGACTCCACACCCCGCCCTTGGGTCCGGCCCTGCCCCCCGCCCTCGTGGTCTCTCCCGATAAACACCCCGGCGGGCACCCCGCCCACTCTGCGTTCCTATTGGCCAGCTTTCCATCCATCATCTCGCCGAGACTGCCTCTCTGCGCGCTGACTGGCTGATCTGGCCGAAGGGGGCGGGAGTTTGCGCGCGATGGGCTGGGTCGTTGCGGTGCGGGGCGCGCTGTGGTGCGGGCGGGCGGCGGCGCGGGCAGCGCAACTGGGACCAGGACTAGGACTGATCGCGGTGCGGAGCATGGTGAGTGCGGGGCCGCTCAGGGAGCGCGGCTCGGCCCGCTCCGCTCCGGGACTGGTCCGCGCGGCGGGGGCTGGGCCTGGGGCCGACCCCGGCTCTTTCCTGTGGGGTGTTCAGGGTGCGCGGAGGGGATTGGGGCCTAGCCTGGCCTTGGTGAGGGTGCGGAGAGGCTCCGCAGGGTCCCACAGGGGAGCGGAGGTGGCGGGGCCGACGCGGGGCTTCCCAGTGATGCGCTCTCCTCGCAGTGTGCCCAGGCGGACGACTGGCGTTCGGCCAGAGCCATCTACGACTTTCACGCCCTCGACATCGATGGTAACGACGTGTCCCTGGAGAAGTACCGGTAGGATGGAAGCCCGGGGTGGCAGAACGCAGCGCCGGGCGAGGTTGAGCCACAGTGGCTCTTGCGTAACCCTCACGCCTCGCCCGGGAGGGTGAGGGGACTCTGCCCGCGCCCCGCGGGGAAGGGCAGCTCATCCACCCCCTCTGCAGGGGCGACGTCTGTATCATCACCAACGTGGCCTCCAAATGAGGGAAGACCGCGGTAAACTACACTCAGCTTGTCGACTTGCACGCCCGATACGCTGAGAGAGGTTTACGCATCCTGGGCTTTCCCTGCAACCAGTTTGGGAAGCAGGTACGTGGGGTGGCGGCTTGGGTTCCGCTTGGGAGTGTCAGGATGGCCCAGGGCCCTCACGGTCCCGGTGTGGCCCCTCAGGAGCCCGGGGACAACGCTCAGATCAAGGCATTTGCTGAGAACTACGGGGTGAAATTCGACATGTACAGCAAGATCGATGTCAACGGGGATGATGCTCACCCCCTCTGGAAGTGGATGAAGGAGCAGCCCAAAGGGAGAGGCACCCTGGGCAAGTGAGTGTGGGAGGGGGAGCCCTGGGGACCCCCAGCCCTGCAGCCAGCAGGGTGGGCTTGGCTCAGGGCTTGGCTGGGGATGAGGAAGGGCTTTTCTGCCCTAAGTTCACTCTTGTTCTTTCTCTCCTAGTGCAATAAAATGGAACTTCACCAAGGTAGGATACAGTTGTCTCTTCTGGGAAGCTGAGGGGTCCCTGAGGCAGGAGGGAGCCTCTCACTGGGCTCTGCTCTGTGCCATTACTCCTGGTGTCAGGGCAGGAGCTTCCCAAGGGGTTCCTGTGTCTAGATGCCCTTGGGACCCCCTGCCATGCCCAGAGCACAGCAAATCTGTGGGGGCTAGAGCTGCCACATCCCCAACAGCTCCCTGGGAGCCCTGGTCTCGCTCACCAGGGGTTGCTTCACTCCCACAGTTCCTCATTAACCGGGAAGGTCAAGTGGTGAAGAGGTACAGCCCAATGGAAGATCCCTATGTAAGTGCTGCTGCTGAGGAGGAGGGGAAGGCCAGGGATGTTCTCAGGGTACAACGCTCCCCTCTTGCCCACAGGTGATCGAGAAGGACCTGCCTGCCTACCTGTAGTTCTGCTCTGCTGCCCCCCTGCCCATCTCGACCCTGCTGCCCATGGAGCCTCCTCCAGCCTCATGATGGGCTGCCTCCAATCCAGCTGCTGGTGGGGCAGCCCTGACCCATGGCGTGCACCTGCTGGATGGAGGCTCCAGGGGCCGTGGCCGCTGTGGGCAGGAGCAGCCAGAGCTCCCTCACAGTAACTGCAGTCCACTTGCAATAAAGGTGTTAGGAATGAGCTGCTGTGTTCAGTGTGGGATGGAGCAGAGATGGGGCTGGGGCTGCTGCACTGCTCCTGCTGAGAACCTGGAGTTTGCTGGGAAGCCAAGACCTTATGCAACTCCTAAGCCAAGCAGGGATAATCCTCATTGCTGAGGAGGAAGTGCAAATCCAGCATGATCCATGCTCCCAAGGGGCTCCCTGAGGAAAGGCAGGGCTAGGGAAGGGTTTTTTTCTCCCCAGGATCCCTCCTGTCCCCTCTGGGATCCCTCCTGTCTCCAGGAATCCTCCTGGCAGGGCATGGCAGCAGAGGGGATGGGTCCAGCAGTGGTGCAAGCCCTGGGCAGGAGAAATTCCTGCAAAACAGAACTCGGACGTGTTGGGACACAGCAAAGTATCCCCTGAAGCCAGGGATGTGTCTGACTACAGTGAGCAGGAGCATCCTCCTCCTCAGGGCAGCGTCCTGGTGATTGTGAAGGCACAGCCGTGCCCAGCCAAGCCCATGAGGGCTGGTGGCCCATCCTGGGCAGGGACAGAGCTCCTGCCATGCATGAATGCTGCTGCACCTTTTCCTGGGGCCTGGGAAGTGCTGAGTCTCCCAGTCACATCCACAGCCTCCTTGGAGAGTCTGTCCCCAGGAAAAATCCCAGGTCTGTCACCTCTGCAGAGCCTCCAGTCCAGCACATCAGGGATGCTGGGAGGATCCTGCTCACATTTAGAGGTTACTCACTGGGGATCACCCCATCTCCCCTCCCGTGGGCTAAAAGGGCCAGCAGTGCCTGGATGAGACGTCCCAGAGCTGTGGCAGCTCCTGCTGGGGGAACACACTGGAACAGAGGCTCCTTTATCTGTGTTTTTCCAGCCAAGCCAAGAGGGAACTGCCTCATCCAAGGCCAGTGCCCAGGCTGGATCCAGCCAGGATCCTCCTCTGCACCAGCAGTGGCTTGTGCCAGGGAGAGGAGGAGGCTTGGGGCAACAGCCCTCAGTGCCACTGAGTTGGTGACTCTGGAGATACAAAGTCCAGCTGCCAGCAGGATGCTGGCCCAGGGATTCCTGATCCAAGTCCCAGCTGGGCTCCTGGGGCAGGTTGGACAGACCAACAGACAGAGACAGAGCTGGGAGTTACAGAAATCTCACGTGTGGCTTCTGTTCCATTTTTACTGAGCAGAATGAAAAATTATCCTTCTGAGGCAAGTAGAAAATTCAGGAATTATTAGTCCAAGGCACATATTCTAAAAAAATCTCTTTACATATGTACAACTTAATTATAAATATACATAGAAACAAAAGGCAAACGACAAGCGGATTAAAAAGTGCCAACACAAAGGTGTCAGGGAAGAAAACGGGGAGTCATTAAAAATACAATCAGTAGGACAACTGCAGAATAATTTAGTTAAAAGATAACATTACATATTATTAACCCTGACAAAACATGGGATCGGGGCAGGGAAAGGATTCCTTGAAGGTGCTCTCTGTCTTTCCAGAGACCAGGGAAAGGAGGATTGCATATATTTTAAAGTTAAGGTCAAAGCCACCAGGTAAGGCTCCGGTGACAGCAGAGGGTGCCCAGCAGGGAATTCCCCCTTGCTATTCCTGAGTTTAAACCTCTTTGAGCTGGGTTTTCCCGGCGTCCTTTTCCCTCATTGCTGAGAATTCAGCCCCAAGCGAGCAGTGCTTTAAATAGGGGAGGGTGTGGAGAGGGGGAGCCTGGCTCTGCCTGGGCCCAGGGGAGGCTGCTGGGGTCGAGAGGAGCAGATCTGGGGGAGAGCAGAAGCCCCTGGGGCAGCAGCAGGGCTTTGGGGGGGCACAGGGGGCTCCCCCATCTTTGGTGGTTGAGGTAAGGAGGTGAAATGTGCCCCTGACTGCAGGGATTGAGCCTGGCCTGGTGCTGGGAAGCAGGTGCCAGCTGGGGACGGGGTTAAGGACAGGCCACCAAAACGAAATTCAGGGACCACAGTCGCCTCAAACTGAGCCCATTTGTGTGGCACCAGGGCAGGTCTGTGACCTTGGGGTCTTGGGGGTCAGCTCATGCCACAGCCAGAGCACAACACTCCAGACATGAACCCAGAGCAATTCCCAGCACTGAACAGGGCACTGGGCCAGTCCCTGGGCCCTGGGGGGACATGGAGGTGACAGTGTTTGCCCAGAGGAGGTGATACCACCAGGCACTGTGAAGCTCTAGCCCCCTCAAGACTGCCCTGTTAGGGCACAGAGGATCCCTTCCCCAGGGGTTCTCTGAGGAAGGGCCAGGTCAGCCAGGGATGGCCCAGGTTCTTCCCTGAAATCATCTCGGTGCCACTTTTAGGACACCTCAGTGCCCTCTGTCCTGGGGAGGAGGCAGCAGGGGGTGGGGCAGTGCTTTGCAAAGCAGCCTTTGTTCTTTGGTATCCAAGAGGGGAAATTGCAGCAGGAGCAGCCAAACTACAAATCCCACGCTGTGACAGTGACACTGCACACCCTGGGCAGTGACAATGACACTGCACATCCTGGGCAGCAACTCTGCACACCCTGAATAGTGACACTGCACACCCTGGGCAGTGACAATGACTCTGCACACCATGAAGAGTGACACTGCACACCCTGGGCAGTGACAATGACTCTGCACAACCTGGCTGGGCTACCCTGACCCAGACCCCTCGACTGGAGTCCATGGCCCAGCCAAGGCCAGTGGCAGGACCAGTGGGATGTCCAGGTGAAGGGACAACATGTGACAGCAGGAAACTGGCCAAAGCACATGTGGTCACGGCGACCTGGTGAGGTTAAAGTGCAGCACAGGGGACATGTGTCCCTTCTGCTCTGGGGAATCCTGCTGGTCCTGGTGTGGCTGAGCTCTGACCCACTCAAGCTCTGTCACTGGTGGGTGCAGCCAGCTCTGGCCACTCCCACGGAGCTCAGGCAGCCCAAGGTTCCTTCCCGGGAAGGGCAGCACAGCCAGTTTTGGATCTCTCACTACACCTGCTCAGCCCTGCCTGAGGACACCTGAGCTCAGCATCTCCCAGCTCCTCTGGCACAACATTCCCTTCCCTTTCATCCCAGCCTGCTAGCACAGCCTCAGGGTCCACAGCAGCGCTGGGGCAGCCCAAGCTGGGAGCTGGGTTCCCACCCTTCCCTAACTGACCAGCACATGGTCAGTGGGTCACTCCAGAGCCTGGCCGTGGCCCTGCTGGGCTGGGGAAGGCTCGGACACTCAGTAGTCTGCAGGGGGTGGGCAGAGGAGGGGTGTCCCCTCAATCCCACTTGGGCAGTGATCTGTGAGTAGGACTCGACCCAGCAGGACCTGCTCAGCTCCCCCTGGGCACGTTCCATACAGACCTGTACATGCCTGACTGAATATTAGATATAAATAAAATTCACTTTCAGGAACTCCAGGCTTTCTCTTCCCTCAAAACCAGAGCAGGATCAGTCCAAACCAGCAGAAAAGTCAGGGCTCCTTAGCTCTCACCTCTGCACCAGAGGACGCAGATCCACAGCAGCATTCCCAGCTGGCATCAGAAGTCCGGGAAAGGCCCACTGAACTGGATCACGCTCTGGCGCTCTGTGGGGAGCAGGTTCTCCTGGGAGGACCCATTAAACCTCCTCAGCATGTCCTCCAGGATCTCTCTAAAATTGATATTCTCGTCGTGCTGGAGAAAATCCTCCTGTGGCTGCTGCAGGGGGGCCAGGGGGGCCAGGGCAGGGGGCTCGTGCAGCAAGGGGCCAGGGGCTGCACTGCCCTCCAGGCCAGGAGCGTGGCCAAAGCCAAAGGACAATCTGTGCTGCTGCTGGGGCTGCAGGGAGGGCTCCGAGGAGAAGCAGAGCGCTCTGGTCTCTGGGTTCAACACCACATCGGAAATGCTGTTGCTGGGAGGGCTGTAGGTCAAGTCCAGGATCTCATCCTGGCACAGGGAGGACAGGGCCAGCCCAGGCCCTGGCAGGACGTGCAGTGGCAGGGAGAAGGGTGAGCTCTGCTCCTGGGCCTGGAGCAGCCGGCTGTGCTTCCGCTTCACATCCTCATCCATCTGCTTCAGCTCCTCCCGCACCCTGTGGACGCAGCTCTCGGGGATCTTTATCCCTGGGATAGGAACAGGCATCAGTTCCCTGTGGCAGGACCTTTCATCCCCTGATACAGCTAAAACTTATCTCCCCATCACATGTGGCTAAGTCAGACCAGAATTGTCATGTGATTAATTATCTCAGCTGAGAACCTCCTTAGGCAGCAATAAGCATTCTGTCTTGGTGTGAGGAAGGAAAATTAGTGGCTGCAGAACACAAGCATTTTTACAACTATAAATGACATTTCTTTTATAAATTCTCCTACAAATTTATGATTTTCATTAAATCAGAAATCTCTTAAATCACTCTCTGAGTGTGTGGAAAGTTCTCCTCGATGACCAAGACATGGGCATCAAGTTACTTCCCCTGGGGAGTGAGAGAAATTAAGGAGATTCTCTGCACACTGCTATCACTCATTGGTAAGTGATACTGACTCCTAATTTATACTATTTCTTTGCCAGCTGTAACATAGGTACCTTTATCTACTAGTAGCATTTCTTTGGTTTATCCTCTGTAGTGAGTAAATCTGTTTATGTCTACTTTCACTGGCCTATTCAAATAAATAATTAATGGCCTGATCAGTCATTATTAAGAACTTGCAAGTGAGAGTGGGTTTTGGGGAGCTGTCTACTACCAGAAACCCGTCAAGCTCTCCCCTCACCATTCATAACATCCCCACAGCACTCTGGGAATGGATGGGGCACTGTGGGAACAGAGGGAAAGCACTGGGGGTGTTCAGGAGAATGATGAGCTTGGCTCACCCCCTCTACTCCAACACATCCAATTCCCCTCCTCCCCACAGGGTCACCTCAGCAGTGGGATTCCCTTTTAGGAAGCGAATCTTGGTGCTGGGCAGCTGGACCCCTTCCTGCTCCCCTTCCCAGCACTTCACCCACCGACTTGTTTCTTCTTCTCCTTGGTCTTGAGGCGCACGATCTGCAGGTAGCTGCTGCTGGTGATGTCTGCCATGACGCCGGCGATCCTGCTCCACACACGCAGCAGGGCCCCACACAGCATGTAATAGTGCCTCAGGCGCATGCCCTGGAAGCATTCCTTCCCCTCCTGGATCAGCTTGCAGCTCTTGTTCCTTCAGGGACCACAGGAGAAAACCACTGGAATTAGCATACGCTCCTAGAGCTGAGTGGGATTCGCTTCTCCACAGCCTCCCCCACTGCCACAGTCAGAGACACTCAAGGTGCAGGGACCTGCCTAGGGAGGGAGGATGTGGCTTAATGGCTTTAAGCTGAAAGTGAAGAGATTTAAATTGGGTATCAGGAAGGAATTCCACCCTGTGAAGGTGGTGAGGGCCTGGCACAAGCTGCCCAGAGAAGGTGTGGCTGCCCCATTCCTGGAAGTGTTCAAGGCCAGGTGGGATGAAGCAACCTGATGGAAGGTGTCCTTGCCCATCCCTGCCATGAAACTGGATGGGTTTCATTTAAGGTCTCTTCCAACCCAAATCATCCTGAGATTCTGTGGCAGGTTGAGGCTGCAGCTGCCTTACCACAAGGCATGGTTACAGTTCTTCAAGGAGAAGTGGTAGCTGCTCTCCCAGTGCTCCTTGGCTTCCTCGGGCAGCACCTGCAGCAGAACACTCAGCATTAGGAATTTTCCACTCTCCAGGATGAAGAGATGTGAAATCCAGGGCTGGGAACCAGGACACCTAGTGCTACCACCCTCCCTGCCCATCCACAACAGAGCCTCGAGGAGCTGAGACAAGATTACAATGAATGCCCTTCCAACCTCCCCCTCACACTAGAGGCTGCAGATCCCACCTACCCGCCGGTATTTCTTCTGCAGACTGTCCAGGCTCTCAGGTTGGCTTTGCTTCCCAATATTTGGCTTGTAGAGGATGAAGTTCTTCCCACGGCTCTGCTCTGCCAGCAGACAGGTGTATTTGCTGCCTCGCACCTGTGGGGTACAGCTGATGGTCACAGGCACAGCCTCCCTCCCCAGATTTCTCTTAACTAACCCCTTCCTGACAGGATGGAGGTGTTTGGAGGCATTTCCCAGCCCTCAGCAAGACTGACCTCATACAACCATGGCAGACTTCCTGCTGGAATCACCCCTGAGCTGAGGTGGCACCCTGGCAGAGCCCAGGGACATACCTTGTAGGAAAGGTAGAACCCATCGAAGGTTCCTGTCAGTTTGAGTGACTTCTCATAGGCTTCCTCCCACTTTAAGCCTCTGTCAACGCTGATCTGAGCAGGGACACACAGAGGGATTTATAACTCCAGAGGCAGGACAAGTGCTTCGGTGTCTGCCTCACAAATCTTCCCTCAGCACAGCCTAGAACCAGGCAGAGACAGGTGCTCACCTTGTAGAACACAACCTGCCCGTCCTGCGGGTGCCCTGGGGTCAGGAAAACTTCCTTGCTCTCCTCATAGATCTCATCCACTCCTGGGGCTAAATCTGTGGAAGGAGAAGAGGCTGTTGTAAAGAACATCCTCCCAAAAGCACCTCCTTGGGTCTCAGGATGTCTGCTGGGTGGGGACACTGCACTGGGAGAAACTGGAACCCCAGGGGTGCAAGAGGCAGAGCTGTGGCCACTCCTCCATACCAAGGATGCCCATGTCATATTTGCCCTCCTTCTTGTCCTTCTCAATCAGGTAGTCAAAGGTGTCAGAAAAATACTGGAAGAGCATGTTCTGCTTGTCCACCTCCAGGCCCAGGATGCGGTTCAGGAATTTGGTGATGGAGCAGTCTGCAAGAACACAGTGGGTCAGGGAACGTGGTACAGATGGACATGGAACCCACCAGAACCCTCCCAAAGAGTCCCCACCATGTCCCTTCTGAGAGCAGCCCACTCCAAGGGCTGTTCCTGTGAGGAAGCTGAGGGGCCATGGGATCTGCAGCACAGGCTGTTCCCACAGGACCTTCCACTCAAGGCAAACATCCTGCCCGGGTGCCCAGCAGACCCCACGAGGTCAGGTGGGCCATGATACCCCCATCTCTTCCATGTGCCCCCCGCCCTGGGCAGCAGCAGCAGCTCCACACGTACCCTTCTCCACAGAGACAGTGCCATACTTCATCTGGCTGCAGCAGATCCCCACGGAGATGAGCCCTTGCTTCATTTCTGGAATGGCAGGAGACATCTTTTGCATTTTGGGGTTAAGCCTCCCATCAGAATTCATGCAGGATTGCTTCCCCTCCAGGAATTCAGCCCCTCCCCATGCCTGGCAGGGTGACATTGTAAGCAATCAGCACTTTCCATGCTGTTTTCTCCCCTGATCACCTGCTTGGTTCTTCCAGCATCCCAAACCTGAGAGCAACCCATCCAGCAGAAACCCTGGAGCTGGTAATGTCCTTACCACGGAAAAAGGTGTCCTCCCCTCTCTCATAGCTCCTGGGCACAGGAACCCTGTTCTCTGTGTGGTTGAGGATCGTGGACAGGACCCTGTCCAGGGCTTTGGCCCCGTACTGTGGGAGGAGACCAGAGTCACCATGGGAGGAACAGACACGGGCAGCTGAGCTGGGACTGCTGAGGGTGTCACTGCTGAGGGGACACACACTGCTGAGGGGACACACACTGCTGAGGGGACACACACTGCTGAGGGGACACACACTGCTGAGAGTGACATTGGTTAGAGTGTCACACACTGCTGAGGCTGACACAGCTGAAGGTGACACAGCTGAGGGTGTCACACACTACAAAGACCATTGTTGCCCCAGGACACCACAGACCAGGCAAGGGGAAAGCTGCGTCAGTGCTTCCCATGTCCCCAGGGGAATGGGGGCAGAGGACTGGGAGCCCTTCCCAGCTTCCCTTGCCAGCTCCCCGTGGGAGCACAGTCCTCAGTGTGACTGAGACTCCAAGCTCACAGGAGCTGGGTGCTAGGCTGGGCTGAGTGCAGATGCTAGCAATGATCCTCCTGGCTCTGGCTCCCTCTCCCAGCTCCTCCAACCCCCTCTCAGCTGTACAGCCCTGGCCCAGCCCTGTCACCTTGTTCTCGAAGTTGTACTTGCTGAGGTCCCGGGACTCGGTGGCTCGTCGGTCTCCGTGAGTTAAGGCACCCTGGGAAGGCAGATGGAGCAAAATCTCTTACTCTGAGCTGTTACAAAACACCAGGGAAGGATGGCCAAAGGCATGTCTGGGAATGTGCCATTGGGAGGCAGTGTTCCTCTAGAATACTGAGACTTTACCAAAGGATTTGGGGATTTATCAGAAGTGGAGAAAATGAAACAAAGGCAAACTAATTATTCCATTAATAATTTCATCAGCTTTTTGGGAATAATATGGGTGCATCCTCCAGTAACAGTGGGGAATTGCAGCATCTGGAAGCGGGCTCTTGCTTCCCTGAAATTCCTCCCAACACCTTGGTTATGTATTCTTCCTCACTTCCTTTCCCAAATCCCAGGATGCTAAAAGCCTTCTGCATTCCATGACTGCAATGCCTCATCCAGGGGTGACAGAATCCCCACAGTTACAGTGGCTGTGTTGGTGGGAGCTCTGACCCGGAATCTCCTCAGAGGGAATCAGAGCTGTGTTGGGATCACAGCTGATCTCTGCTGTGGGCACTCACCAGGCTCTCCAGGCGTTTTGCCACGATGGATGCAAACCTCCTCTCCCCTGCCAGCTCTGAGATGAGGAACACATACTCTGGAGCAGAGACCTGGTTGGATCGGTGCGTTCGGCCTACAGGGACACAGGAACAGGGATGGAACAAGAGGTTGGGATGGTCTGTCTGGAATGGGAATGTAACCAGAAAAACCACATAATGCCCATCTTTCTCACCTTGGGGAGCCCACTGCTCCACTGACTGTGCCTCTCTGTTCCTTTCCTCACAGAGACATCTCTTAAATGCACCTTGGATTGCCACCACACCTGACCCCTCCCAGGGCCCATCCCATAGCCTGGCCCACGTTCAGGGGAGGTGACAGTTCCCAGGGACACCCAACCCTCACCAAACTGCTGGATGGCCCGGTCTGCGCTCCAGGGCAGCTCCAGGGTCATGTGCACCCGGCGCTTCTGGTTCTTCACCCGTCTGTCTGCTTGGAGGGAGATCCCTGAGCTGGAGGCCTCCGAGATTATCGCTACGAGCTACGGGAGAGATGAGTGAGAACAGAATGAGGTTCCTGCACATGTGTTAAACAGCTTCAAGAAACAGCCCCAGGCACTGCAGCATCCCCAGCCCATGAAGGGACCTTGGAGGCTTTGTCACCTTTCAGCAGGTGAAACCCAGAGAAAGCTGCTGGCCTGAGGCTGGCAGGGCAGAGGGAGGCACAGACACCCTCCCTGCCCTCCCCCTTTCAGCACACTCGGTCCCATGCAGGTTTTTGGAGCTGGACCCCAGCTCACCTTTTCCCCCTGCATGAAACGCTCCTTCTCCTTCAGGTTGACGTGGTCTATGGAGAGCCCTTGCTCGGCACGGGACTCGAACACGACGGAGCCGTCGGGCCTGCGAACCACCCGTCCCTTCCGGCCTGTCATCTGCACACAGGACAGGGCTGCTGCAGGGTGGGGACCCACATGGCCCAGCAAGGCCATCCAGTCAATTCCCAACAGCTTTTTCACATTGCCAGGAAGATTAAACCCTCTGCCAGCAAGAACCTTATTTTTTTTTTTTAATAGAAGAAATGTTTCCATATATGGGCACAGGTTGCCACAGGTTGTGGCTGTCCCTGGATCCCTGGAAGTGCCCAAGGTTAGGCTGGATGGGGCTTGGAGCAACCTGGGAGAGTGGAAGGTGTCCCTGCCCAGGGCAGAGGGGTAGAATGAGATGATCTTTAAGGTCCCTGCCCACCCAAACCATTCCACGATTCTATGATTCTTCACTGACCCCTTTCTCTGTCACCCAGCGTCACCAACATACACTGACAGTGGGAAGTACCTCAGCTACGTTCTCTGGGCCACCAAAATAATCAATCAGTTCATCCAAGGTGTTGAGAGGTAGCTCTTTGCCCAATGCTTTCACTTTTGCTAGGAGATCCTGTTTCATCTTTTCGACCTTCAGCTCTTTCAGGCCATGCAGCTCTTTCTGGGAAGGCAGCATGTGGAAACTACCTGCAATGTGAAAGGCAGAAGTTTAGAGCTCCCTGATAGTTGGACATCAGAGAGGGGGGAAAAAGTTATCCCAGAGGGTTTTTTGGGGGCACTGGACAAAGCCACTATAACCTGCAGTTAATGCTGAGCACGGAGTGAATTCCCTTCAGCCTTCCCCTTTCTGCTGGGGGAAGGAGCACACAGGGCAGATCCCTCCTGCTCACTGATCACAATGAGTGAATGTGGATCCACCTCACAAGCCCAAGTGTGATCCCCAGGGTAAAATCCAGCCAGGATCCCAAGCCAAGGATCCCAGTGGCCCCCTCCCCAGCTGTCCCCATGTCACTGCCCCGCTCACCCCTGTCCTCGCCAGCGCAGCCACCGAAGGTGTGATCCACAAAGATGACATCGTCTGTCTCTAGCAGAGACTCCGGGGAGGAGGTGAGGTCGCTGTCCAGCCCCATGTCAGAGTCGGTGCTGCTGTCATCGCTGATCTTGATGATGACCCCTTGGTCACACGGGCCCCGCAGAGCCTTGGGGCAGCGGCCCCGAGGCCGCCCTGCACCAGAGAACGAGCGCTGTCACAGCAGGCACCAGTGCAGGACAGGGAGGCACAGCTCAGAGAGAGGAGGAGGAGGAGGAATTCCAAAAGAGCTGAGCCTGCCCCAAAAGGCAGTCAGAGCTCAGAAAGAGAGAGCCTCTGGGGCAGGGGTAGCAGTTAGGGAGGGAAGGAGAGCAGGAAAGAGAAAAGAAGAGAGAGAAAGGAAGAACTGAGAAAGGCACTCCTGAGCAGGGCTGAAGTTGGCTGCACACATCAGGATGGGTGCATGGCTGGCTCTAAGCAGCGCCAGTTCCTCAGGGAAGGAATCCCAGGGGATTGCCTCCAGAGGAGTGTGCAGGACGCAGTAAGGTACTGGAGTTTTGGGACATTGTTAACTTCCAGGCACAGCACGTTGTGCCCCTGCTACATGAGAGGGTTCATTGATCAGCTTGCACAGGCTGCTGCACAACCTGCCAGTGCTGCTGCCTCCTCTTCCCCCTCTTCCACATCCCACTGGAGGAGAAATCTCAAAACTCTTCTTACCTGCAGTCACAACAAATAATTGGGCAGGGAAATTATTTTTTTCCTCAAGACTCCTGCTATGGTCTAAGAAAGGGGTTGTGGAGAACCCTCCTTGCTGCAGGAGGGGTTCAGACACCAGCAGGCCCTTGTGCCATCTGCCCCCAGCATGGGTCGAGGGGAAGGGTCAGGGCAAGGCTGGTGGGACAGAGGGAGGAAAAGTGGGGATGACCCAGAGCTGCCATCCTCTGGATGAGGGAACAATGGGAGATTGGCAAACCAAAACCAGAGAAAGCAGCAAAAAGCATGAAGTGGGGAGAAGGGCAAAAAGCAGAGAAATTGAGTGGCTGGGGCAGAGCAGCAGGGCAGGAGGCAGGGGCTGGGCTGGGAGTGAGGGAGCTCTTACGTTTTCTTTTAAGGCCAGTTCCTTTTTCTCTCTTTCTTTTAGTTGAAGGAAAGTGCTTCTGAATTAGTGATAGAAAGACGCCTCTGAAAGTAAGATGCAAAATTTATTCCAGCTACCAGCAACACGTGCTGGTTATCACATACCAATGTGTGTTTGGGATAGCCCCACATTCCATGGAAGAGAGGACAATCCACCCCATCCATGGCCACCAGCCTGGGCTCAGCCAGCCCTCGGTACAAGGTGGCTCTTGGACCTGCAGGTCCTTTCTATAGCAACCAAGAAGGAGTTTCAAATGGGAAACACTACATTGGGAAACTGCTACACCAAAAATCCAGTAAGCCCCAATGTGCCAGCCCCTCTCCATGCCCAGAGGGCACAGACCACTGTCAGGCCAGCCAACAAATGTGCTCCACCAAAGTCCTCCAAATCCCTGGCTGTGGGCCTGCTTCCCACAAAACCAAGGGACAGAACATGGATCTGCAGTGGTTCCAAGTGAATGGAAATAAAAAAAAAATCAGAAAAGGTGAAAACCAAAGGTTTCTGTGGGCTGTCCTGTAAATCAAAGAGCAAATGTTTAAATGCTGACTTCATGGATGAACCTCCAGGGCAACAGGGTCGTGCTGATTGAGCTCTGCTTTAAAAAAAAAAAACCAACAAAAAATCCCAAAGCTAAACGTTGCAAGCAACAGGTGAGAGGATGGACATGACAACTCCCTTGGGTGAGAAATGGGAGACTTGGGAACTAGGGAGGCAGCTCCAGGACCCTTGGTGTGAGGGGCT
Organism: Anthoscopus minutus; assembly: GCA_013399455.1. Taxonomy (NCBI): domain Eukaryota; kingdom Metazoa; phylum Chordata; class Aves; order Passeriformes; family Paridae; genus Anthoscopus; species Anthoscopus minutus. The sequence goes on from VWYI01034189.1 coordinate 343,947, forward strand.
GAAGGGGACAGTGACCACACTGCTCCCCAGAGGGACAGAGCTCTGTGACTGCAGTTATATGACACCAGGAATAACCAACCCCTTGTCCTGTATGCTGAGGTGACCCTATGACCACTCACTCTGGAGCCTCCCAGCTGTGAAATTCCACTCATTTCCTGCACTCATACTCCCCATCTCCCTGAAAACAGAGCCCTGAGCTGGAATCCACTCACAGAACCATGTTTATTTTTAACCCAGTTTCTCGGCATCTTTAAACTGCTCCTTCCCAGCACACTCCCCTCCAGAAATCCCCTGAAGTGCTGGAACACCAGGACACACATTTGGAGGCTGAGCAGATGCCAGGAGACACTTGGTGATTTGGCCAGAGCTGTGCAACACAGAGTTCCTGCCCCTGGGAGTGGGAACAATTCAGAGTGGGACCCCTGAGATACTCCTCCTCCTGCACCGCTCAGCCAGGGACCATGCTGTCCCCTAGACTGGAGTTCTGTGACATGGAAACCAATCCAGGAGGCCAAATCACCCAAGAAGAAGCTGCCAGACCAGCCCTGTGCACTGTCACCAAACTGTATTTGGTTTTCAGAAATGGGCTGGAGGCAGAGGAGTGACAGATCAACCCAAACCCCTGTAAAGAAGGGAGGAAACCCAGCCTCACATTGCCTCAGGCATCTCTCACTGCTCCCACCTGCAACAGAAGTCACTTGGAAGAAAACAGCTCTGCAGAACAGAGAAAACCCAAACCAATCCCAGATTTTTGTCCCCTGTCATGCAGGAACAGGCACATTCAGGGACAGGCTGGGGTTTTGGAAGCTGCAGGAAGGAGGGGGGAGCAGGAGCCTCACTCTCTGCTGAACGGGTAGCACAAGTTCTGCTGCCAGCTCACTCCTGGAACAAGCACCTCTCCTGTTAGCTAGGAACAATGGCCACACAACCAGGACACTGGTCCATGAGCTAAAAGCCAACTCTGGTGGATCTAAACTCCTCAGATCACTCCTCCCACCCCCTGCTCCATTGATGCCACCTCACAGCATCATCCCAGCCTCTGCCATCACAGTAAATTCTCTTGCTCATTTCTTCTGTGTCAAAAACTTCATTTTTCAGAGCCAGAGCCACACAAACTACCTCTGAGCTACATTTCTGGCTCTCTTTCTGCCAATTCTTCTATGTATGTAGAGAGTAGGATCATGCTCTTCCTGTAAGTCCATGGGAGACTTCAAAATCCAGGATGTAGCTCACAGAGTCCCACTGAGGATAAAGTGCCTCACGAATCCACCTGAGTGTCCCCTCCATGGTACAGGGAGAGGTGACATCAAACTGCATTTTAAGACCTGCCAGTGCTCCATGCTCTAGGGCACAGCTTTCCTCCCACCCCTCTGGCCCCCCACACACCCTGCAAAGGAAAACAGGGATTTTTAACTCACTCTGCAGCAGAGACAAAGCAGTTGAGGTGCCCATCATTCTCATCCAGGACCTCCCGGGTGCGAGCCTCCCCCGTGGACTGCAGGCCGATGACAATGCACTGTGGGGACACAAGGGATGTGGGACACGAGGGATGGCACAGTGAGGTGCCAGGGCAGCTGCACTGCCACAGACTCAAGGCATTTCCCAGGCCCAGGTACTTCCCCTCAGCCCCTGTTCCAGGTAAATCTGTGTAGGTTCTTCCTGAGGAAGAACCATCTCTCAAATCTTTCAGCATTAACATCCTCCTGTGCTGACCCCACAGAGGAAGAGGGCTCTGAGCACAGAACCTCACTGACTGTGCCAGGAAGTTTCTGCCTAAAATCTCCAAGGTGCACCCAGACAGAAGAAAGGACAGAGCTGTATTTGATTTGAAGGGTTTGGTACCTCTTCTAGAATTGTACAATTACAAATTGGTTTGGCTTGGAAGGGCCTTAAAGTTCATCTCATCCCTGCCATGGGCAGGGACAACTTCACTAGACCAGGTTGCTCCCAGCCCCACCCAACCTGGCCTTGAACACTTCCAGCTAGAACATGACCCAGAATCCCCTCCCAGCCCAGCCTGCCCACACAAACAGCAGGCAGCACCTCAGGAAACGAGACCACCTTAACTCCCCAGCATCATTCACTGGGAACATCCTCAGAAACCCAGACCCTGCCCTTCACTCTGGAGACAAATTCAGCCTTCAAGAGGTTTGGACTGGCTGCCAAGCTGAGCAATCATTAACTCCCTTTGGTTGCAGACTACACAAAACCCCAGGTGAGGCTGGTGGGTGCTGCTCCCTTACCTTGTCCCTGGCCAGCTCCTCCTGGGCCAGCTGCACGAGCCGCCGCACTTTGGCAGCAATGCAGAGGTACTTGAAGAAGCGCTGATGAGCCGACCAGAACTGACCCCACAGCGACTTCCGAGACTCCAGCCCGATGCAGTCAGCTGCCTGCTGGAACACCATCAAGGCTTCGGCCCACTGCAGATAACACCAAGAAGAATGAGTGAATAGAATTGTCATTGTCATTCCTGCCATGCAGGAGGTGATCTGAACAGCCTGAGGGTTGATAATCTGATTTAGAATCAGTGTGCATTGGGCTGAATGAACACTGGTCATTCTCTCCATCAGCTCTGGTTTGCAATTGTGGAGCTTCCAAATAGAAGCAAAAAAGTCTAAGTTCTTTTAGTACATCAGCTGAGCATTGCGTACCTCTTTCCTTCCTACATTTGAGGTCACGGGCTCATTTAGGGGCCTCACACCCTCCCAAACACCAGTGGCTGTGCCCAAAGCATGGTCAGACCTCAGCCTCCCACTACAAGGGGCCCAGCTCACCAGCTTGGCTGCCTTGTCATAGACAGCCTTGTACTGCTCATCCAGAGGGATCTCCTCGATCCTGAAGGTCACCCCAGTGAAGCTGAGCTGCCGAGCAATGTACATCCCACTGACCTTCATGTCCATGGCCACGATCTCCATCGCGCCGACTCCCCTGGGAGAGGAAGACAGTTGTGGCATCCACCCAGCTCTGAACCCCAGCTCTTAAATCCCAGCTGTGGAACACCAGCTGTGAACTTCAGCTTTGAGCCCCAGCTGTGAAATCCCAGCTGTGAACCTCAACTCTGAAATCTCAGCTGTGGAACCCCAGCTCTGAGCCCCAGTTGTGGAACCCCAGTTTTGAACCTCAGTTCTGAGCCCCAGCTGTGGAACACCAGCTGTGGAACCCCAGCTCTGAAATCCCAGCTGTGGAACTCCAGTTGTGAACCTCAGCTCTGAGCCCCAGCTGTGGAACCCTCCCTCTGCTCCTGGGCAGCACAGGGCAGGTGCCTCTCCAGAACCAGCCCCACCCCAGCTCATGCTGCCCACACCATCCTCAGGCACTGCACCACTTCCCACACAAGGCCCCCACCTGCACAGGGCTGGCCAGGACTCACCTTTTCTCAATTGCGTGCAGGAACTCATCAAAGGCTCGGAATGGGGTTCCCTCCCCCCAGATCCCCAGGCGGCTCATGTAAATCATGTTTTTTGGCTCTGAGGCACCTGTTGGGACAGACACCACTGTCAGCAAACTCACAGCACTTGGGAATTGTTGTGACTCAAGTTAAGAGAACTCTGAAGAGGTTGTCATTTGCCATTGTGCCTTTGGAGACCTTTCCAAACATTGCTCTCCCTACATTCAGTGGGTAAACATCACCAAGCAGCTGGAACAGCTGGCCAGCAACAAGTTAAACTGGAGAGAAATTAATCTGACCCACCAAAAAGTCACAAGTAACATCAGTGATGGGGCTTGGGGCAGATCTCTGTACAGTGAGCTCCCCTCTAGCCCTGCAGCACCACTGGCCTCTCCATCAGGATCTCACACACACTCACACCTCAGGGTGCCCCTTCAGGTCAGAGGGGACCTCTGCCACTCTCACACCCACACCGTGGGCAGAGCAGCTCACCTGTGGCACTGGCATAGACAACCCTTGCTCGAGGCAGCTTGTTCTGCAGGTCCAGCACTGCTTTGCCCATTTTGGTAGAGCTGGCATTTTTGGCTTTGTGGCATTCATCAAACACAATCTGGAGGGGAGTGTCAAGGCAAACGGATCTATTTTCATCCCGAGGATGGGAGCAGACAGAAAATAGAGCTCGGTCTCCTCCAAGCAACTGAACAACCTGTCCCAGTACAAACAGGACTGACTCATGGCCCACACTTGGAATCTGCTGGGTTTGCCCAGCCCTGTGCTCTTCAGACTCAAAATCATTCACCCCTCCCCTCTCCCTCCACCTCCAAGGTGTGTCTTGTAATACTGAGGGAGAGGAATGCTGAAAAGGTTAATCCCAGCTGCTTCTTCCCCTCCTCCTCTTAACTGCATCCTGGGAAGAGGAGGAGGAGGAGGAGGAGGACATCTGAATGTGGGGGATTCCTGTCTCCCAAAGGCACTGGGCTGCTCCCACAGCTGCTCCCTCTGATTTCACATGGCCCCAAGCTCTTTGTTCCCTGCTGAAGCACAATCACAAGCAGCAGCTCCCATCTCTCCAGTTTTTGTCTCTTGGCTTTTTTAAGGATACAACTCCCTCAAAGTTTTCCCTGCACCACTCCAAAATCTGTTTTAAGCGCGTCCTGTGCTGTCCCCCGGCCTGGCTTTCACCGATCAGCGCCGAGTAGGTGGCAAAGAGGACTCCTTCTGAGGTAGCTGTGTCACCATATTTAATCTGCAAAAAGAAGAGCAGGAGCACACACATACACTGTGATTGCTGTCCCCAGCACGTCACACCCATCCCTACCCACATTCCGTGCCGCCGAGTGCCGCAGCCGCGCCAGACACGCATTCCTGCTCTGAGAACAAATCCCAGTCTGAGCTCAGAACACGCAAAAAGCTGTTGGTAGCTGATGTCTTCAGCATCTGCGTTTGGCACTGAAATATGGTGATGACAGAGACTGCAAATGCCTGGAGAAGTGGCCCAGCCAATGTGTCAGCACATCTGGAAGCCTGCAGTGAGCTGAGGGGACCACGCGAGGACATAGATTTTCTGGCAAAAAAAGTGTTTCCCTTTTTTTAGGCAACAGTTTAGAGTCTTTCATTGCTTTGACTCTTCCTGTCTGTTTTGACTCCTTCTAGAAAATAATTTTCTCTTTGACCACGAGAGATTGTTGATTGTCTTGCTGCCATGGGTCCCACATGTAATGAAACACAAGGTGGGGGGAAAAACCTGGTCCCAAGCTGAAGAAAGTTCCATTTGAAGTCTTTTGGGACTGAAAACAAAATCTCTTTCAATCTCTCAGTGGAACACATTCAGAGGTGTCAAACACCTGTGGTTTCTATGGACTTTGTAAGAGCTGGTTGTTCAATACCATTAAAACCAGGAGAGCATTTAAGTGAACTGGGAGTCAGTGGACAGAGACTCAGCCACAGGCCACAACAGACACTAGTCTGTGCTCCCTACAGCTCTGAGAAGTGATTCCATGAACCAGCACTGGGAAAAGCAGGCTCAGGAGATCACAGCACATCTCACAGACCTGTTGTTCCCACAGGATTCCATAGGAATGGTGAAGAAGTTTCCAGCTCTTCTGTACTTGCACTTGCCTACAGACACTTCCCACTCCCTACAGGGAACAGCTCTGTGCTCCCTGTGCTGCTCCACAATAAAAATAGCTGGAGCCCTGAGTGGGAAGAGCTGGCTGGGAGGAGGGAACAGAGGCTCTGCTGCTGCCTGAGCCTCATCCTGCTCCACGTGCTCAGCCAGAGCCTCATCCTGCTCCCAGGGACTGATTCCCAGAGCAGCAGTGCAGCTCCTCTCCTACCTTGTTCAGAGCATGCACAGGAATGTGGGAGGCCTCGATGTCCTTCAGGTCTCTCTCAGCATCGTACTTGAGATCGTTGGAGACGCTGAACCTGTGAAGGAGGTGTGGGGCGGTTATCTCCTCCTGGGGCCGCTTATCTCCCCCAGCAGCTGGGGCTGGGTACATCCCCGGGGAGTCTGGGTTGGGTATGTCCCAGGGAGTCAGGGCACACTGTGATTAACAGCTCTGGTGATTAACAGCTCTGACTAAAGCAGGAGGAGCTCTCACATCTCCCACTGCCCACACATCCCAATGTTAGATCTGACAGCCCATCTGCCCCTCGGCACAGGCTGTGATCTGCAGCAGAGCCCCATACTCCCAGCTCTGCACCTGGGAAGCCCAGGAACAACCCTCCACGACTCCAGGGAGAGCAGGGTCAGCCTTGACATCTCACCCCAAGCTGCACAAAACCTGCTATTTCACAGTGACTCATTCTCCATCCCTGCTGCAGGGGGCATATTCCCATTTCACAGGCAGCAGTCAGGCACTAAGAGGTGGAAATGATTTACCCAAGGCCACAGCATGACTCAACTCTAAAGCCAACATCAGCACTAAAGAATTCCTTACTTCCAGATCCAAACTAATTCCAAGGTTTTACGGGAAAAGAGGGGAAAAGAAAAAAACCAACAACTTACCACAGAGCTTTTTTCCTCCCTTTAAGATAATTTTCAAAGATGATGCCTGCAACGGTCCTGCCCTTCCCGACTCCAGCACCATCCCCAATCAGAAACCCAGCTCGCTGCCCATTGGGCAATAAAACTTCATGTTGCTGCAAAATCAAGAACAGAACTGAAAATTAAACGAGATTTGCCTTTGCTAAGAGTTTTGATGTGAGCACCACTCAACCCTTTCACACACCCCACAGATGCACGTGCACTGCTCAGCCAAACGACAAATGACAGTAGGAGAAGTCAGGGGGTCATAGTCAAGTTCACAAGTGGCAGTTCATGGGAAAGGCCCCCAAAATGTAAAGCCCTCTGCAAGAAAAGTCCAGGGTTCTTGCCTCTTAGGGAAATAGACACCACAGAAGTCCCCAGCTTCAAACAATCCTTCAAGAGGCATTTAAAATGCCAAAGGAGTTTCATCACCCAAATTACAGTCATTTTAAAACACATGTAAACATCTATCCCTGAAAGAGGCATTTTCCTTCAGGTGTGGGACACCTGAGGTGCAGGAGGTACCTGGCAGGCGTAGATGATGGCTTCCAGCTGTAGTGCAGACAGGGAGCCTTTGTCTGCCACAGAGCAGGGCAGGGAAAGGCTGTAGGTGATGTCAGGTGGGGGGACGCTGGACAGGGTGCTCGTCTCAACCACCAGGTCAGGATGGTGCTTCCCAATCTTGGCTAAATGACAACAGAACACAGGTCAGTCCAGGTCTTTACTCCCAGGGGCACCTCAGAGCTCATCACCCAGCCAGAGCCCAGGGCACTGTAGAATTCTCCAAGAAAACCACAAGCCTGGGAGATGCCACAGCAAACACACAATTAAATTAGCTTGGTCCATAATGGAGCGAACAGAAGTTCCCAAGGCAATACTTACACTTTGAAGGGATATATTCTGCATAGGTCTCTGTCTGCCCCAACTCTTCTGTTTCTTCCTCCTCACCTTCATCTTCTTCCTCTGCAGGAGCCTGAGACTGAAGAAGACAGCATTGACTCAAGGTTAATGCTCTCGCTGAGCTACAGACATTGTGCTGTGCCCAGCCTCAAACTGCCACTGAAACCACCCCCCAAAGCCAAAAACCCCCCCAAACACAATCCATCTCATTCCCAGACTAAGGAAAGCCATCAGTGGGAGCCCACCCCAGGGGATGTAAGAGCTGCCCAGTGCCTGGTTCTCACCAAACTGGGGAAAGATGCTTGCACCACTTTAGGCATGGGCTGTGGGGTCATGTGAACCCTGTCCAGTTTGCCCTAAGCAGGCACCTGGCCCTGCTTTACACCCAGCACTGTGTCCAAAGCAGAGAGAAAAGTCCTGAGAGCCCAAAGTGTCCCATAACACAAGGTTCCCCTCTGGGAAATGGAACACACTTCTGGGAAAGGGTAGGGATTTGTGCCTGCCTGAGTTTCTTATCTCACTCCCTCTGAAAGGAAAAAGGTCAGAACTGCTCCCCCAAGCACTGGGATGTCACCTGCAGCATCCCACTGAGGTCAGCATGGTTCTCACCTGGTAGCTGATGAGGAGTGGGGTGTTGGGGACAGCAGGAACGTGGTCACTGGAGCTGTTCAGGCCAGGGAATGGTGTGCTGGGAAAGGACAGCTGGAACACAGAGGGTGCAGGTGAGGAAGGGCAAACATGGAGATGCACCAACAAAAATCCTTGTGCACTGTGATCTCTGGACCATGCAGCTTGCCAGGAGAGAGCTCTCAAGACAATCCACAAGGAGAGATAGCTCCCAAGATACTCCTAGCTGAGGAGAGCCTTTGTCTGCTCCCACACAAACAAATTCACCCTGGAATTTCCCAACAGAGAGCAAGGTCAGGCCAGCAGCTTGTGGCATCCAAAGCAATCAGCAACTCCAGGAGTAGCACTACTCCAAGTTTACAGTCTGTGCAGAGCACCAGGCTCAATGACACACCCATGCTCCACCAGCAGCAGAGAAAGATGGGAAGTTCTTAGGCATAAACACTCCTATTTTTAAATAAAATTTAAGAAAAATAATAAGAAGAAAGAAAAAAAAACCCACCCTCCATTCCTGGAAGGCTGAGTCAGAATTACCAGAAGGAAGCTGGACAGAAGAACTGTTTCCAGTGCCAGAAAATCTGGAGAGCAGGTGAAACATCCCCACCTACAAATCCAAGCTCAGTTTGGTCTTGGCCAGGAGAGAGGCCAGGAGCTTCTGGAAGGGCAGGATGTGTTCTCACAGCTCCAACAGCAGGAAGAAAATGCAAGGCTGAGTTTCCATCACAAAAATCCCCAAAGCACAAACCTTTGCTATCCTGACCCAGCTTTGGCACTTAGCATTCCACCTTGGGAATTGCAGCAGAAGCAACAGGAACCTTGGCTGTTTGGAGCATTTGAAAACCACCCACACAGGTGAGAATGTGCTGTGAGGGCCAAAGCAGGTGGGAGCAGGAGCTGCAGTGGGAGATGGATCATCCATCTGTACAATTCCTGTCTTTCCCTACCCTACCTCACCTCCTGGTTTGATTTCCTCCACCCTCTGTGCTAAAGACATCCAGAGAAGAGGAACACAGATCCATGAGAGCACAGCGCTGGAAGCAGGAGAGAGACTGACAACTGCACAATCCCAGCCTCGCTCTCATGCCACTTTTTTTCCTCTCTGCATTATTCTCCATTTTCTCCCACCTTGCTGTGACTTCCCTGGGAAGGGAATCAGTCCCACGTGGCTGCCAAGCCAACCTCCTTCTGTGTAAATCCCTTCCCTGGGTTCTGAGCTGGGAGAAGGCTGCTGACATCTCAAACATACTGTGAATGAGCAACAAAAAACTGCATCAGCAGCTCACAAATTCCAGTCACGGGCTTCCAAGGCTGGGCTGTGCTTCCCAGCCTTAAAAACACTGGGAATGTGTGAGATGGATGACAGAAAACACAATGTATGACAGGGACTATTTTTAAAAGGTTATTTCACAACTCCATTACAATCAAAGCTGTTTTGTCTGCTGCTTCTGCAAATATTTCACAGGGTGGCAGCTCTTCCCTCTCTGCCCATTCCTGAGTGATAAACAGAGCAAACATATTGGATACAGCTCCTTTCCTTGGAATAACAGCTCTCCCCACAGGCACATGGAAGCAGTTCTGTGTAAAGCCCTTTCCACTTTGATCCCAAACCACCTCCAGCTTCAGGGCTGGGCACCTCAATCCAGGGATTCTCAGCAAGCTGGGAATGTTTATTTTTAAAGAGCATAAAGCACAAGGCTGTTCCTGTACCTGGGATCTACAGGTGGGTCTCCCCCAAGATGCATCCAGCTTGGCTCCTGGGATGTCCCATGCATCAGAACTGATGTTCCTGCTCTATCTGGGTCTCTGAGACAAAAGTTCTGGAAAAACTACATTCCTGATAATCCAGCAGCGGGCTGTGGGTCAGAGCTGGCTGCACAGCCACAGCTGAGGGATGTCCTGGATCACAGGAATCAGGATGTAACGTGACTGATGTTCCACCACTGTAGCTTAGTGACTGCTCTGGCTGCTCAAAAGCCAAAATTCCTGCAGTTCTATGGAAAATTGTGAAAATTCCATTGGAAAATGATGAGATTTCTAATTCTACGGACAACTACAATGGTGTGGTGATATGGGGAAGGACAAGATTATCTAAGATACTGATATCCCACACCAATGTGCAGAGGCCAGTGGTGAGTCAATCTGGCAGCTCTTTCACCCAGTGTCCCGGTACGTGGTGCCACTTCCATGCAAAAATGAACCCAAAATCTCCTGTCCAGGATGCACCCCACTGACACCACCCCAGGAAAGGGTACTCAGTTAAAAAACAGCCCAAAAAAGCAGCAACCCTGCCCCAACTGCCTCAGCAAACACAGATAAGGCAACATTTAAAATTAGCTGGAGATTCCTTTCCTAAGGAAGTCATTTATAAATGGAATTCCAAGGAGTTAATTGGCCTTATCTGAGCCCAAAAGCTCAGCAGGACACAAGGGGCAAGGGCAGGATGTGAGGAACAGCATGGGACACAAGGGACAGGGACAAGGAACAGCACAGGGACAAGGACTCTGCTGGAGATCCTGCTGTGCTCACCCAAGTCAGTCTCACACACGTTTATTTCTCCCTTGTTTTCTTCATGCTGGATTTAGAACAGCATTTCCCAGTTTTTGTTGTGCACTCCACAGACACAGAACTCCAGGATTTTCTAGGCATTGATTGTCTCAACTAGAGTTCACATGTTTGGAAAGAGGCTGCCACAGAACCACTTCTGCAGGGATTTGGGCTTCTACATAAAAAACCAACAATAATATGAGAACAGGAGCAGCGTGGCACGTGGCTCCTCTGTCCTGGGGGATGCATCTGCTCTCCAGCATTTTTAACCATCCAATTTGAACACCTGGGATGTCTGCAGCCATTTCTTGCGTTCCAATAGCTCGGCTCTCTTCCTGCTGCCTCAAAGTGCAAGTTCCAACTGGTCTGAGGCTTGCAGACTGCTCAGGGAAGCACAGCCAGAGACACTGAGCACAGCACAGCCTCCAAATGTAGCAGTGACTACCCAAGTTGCCTCCTGGGGTAGCCACTTTGGGTGTTTTTCCTTCATTCTTCCTAAGAGAGTGACCTACAATGGGAATGTGAGGCACAGATGGACAGGCACTGCAAGAGCTGAGACCCAGATCCAGTGGACGATGTGGCTCCAACAACCTCCGGAGCCAGTTGGTGCCTGTGGTGCCCGTGTCAGTCCCCCAGCTGAGGCAGAGAAGAGTGCAGAAGGCTGGTGAAAGTGCCAAAAATGCCCACAATCAGCTGATGCTGAAGGACTGCAGGGAGCTCCCACACCCCAGAAAACTTTGGGATCTAAAAGCTTGCAGGGACTTGGACTCACAATGTAAACACAAGTGGTGAGTCTTCAGTTGAGACAGTTATTTAGTCATTGTTACTGAACTATTTGCCCTGGTGAACAAACAAAAGGTGCTGCTGCAGGGGGTGAAGTTAATGATCCATATTAGGGTGGTTTTCCTGGAGTCCAGCCCTTCAGCACTCCCAAGCACCCTAGACCTGCTGAATGTTTTAGGGATAGATCCTCCAGATGCACCTACCTGCCTCATCTGCCAGGAGAAAGAGCTACTGCCTGCACTGCACTCTGGAAGAATGCATGAATCCCTCTGAGAGGGGACTCCCTCCTGCTCCCAGGAGACTGAACACCACTTCACCCCTTCCCTCCTCCAGTGAAGCTGCTAACAGCAGAATAACACCACCACACCTCCAACTTCACCCAAAGGAATCAGGTTGGTTTCTTAATTCCTCAATAAAACCCTCACAGGATGAAGCCTGAGGTATTTCTTGTCTGCTGGGAGGATGGGAAAGGAGCAGCCCCTACCTTGGTCTGGTTCTGCTGCGGCGTGTTCACATCCCATAGTGTTGGCACGTGGTTCAGGCTGTCGGCGGGCAGGAAGTCCTTGGGATCCGCGATGTCCGAGAGGGAATCCGCGGGGGACGAGAAGAGGGAGTTGTTGTTGGAGAGCTCATCGAGGTATGAAGAATCCTGTAACAGAAGCACAGCCATGGTTGGAGGAGGCAGGATGAGACCAGAGAGTTCCCTCCTCACTCAGCCAGCAAGTTTTAATTTCTTGCTGCTCAATGAACGGCTCCGCTACCTTGCGCTCCACAGATCCCAGAAATTAAGCTGGGACTGAGGACACGGTCTGTGGGGCTGTTTGAAAATCTGTTTATTGAAAAAGCAGGAAATGCCCTGGTCAGGAGTGTGGGTACATGATCAAGGCTGACTGGGGCTGTGCACATCCCTGTACCATGGGCTGGGAGAGACAGGAGCATCCAATGAGGCATAGCTCAACTCCACGTTGTGCTTGATTAAAAAAAGGCTTCAGAGGAGTACAAAGGCTTCAGCTTCACCCCAAAGGACTCAAAGATTTCATTCATGTGCAGGGGCCCCCAGAGATCCAGCTACACCTGATCACAGTGTAGCTATTTCTCTGCAATTTCCAATGCTGCACTACCTGGAGCCTGTGGGAAACATCCCTCTCCTGCTGGCAGGTTCTGCACACACGAGGCTTTCAGGAGCAGGGGAAGGAGTGCTGGTTTCACCTGGATTTGAATCTAGGTAAATCCAGGCAGATCTACCAATTCTATTCCTAAGGGTCAGCCCCAGCCTGGACAAGCCCCCACTGTGCTTCAGCAACAGTGACCAGGCTTTGCCCCTGCTCTTTTTCTGGCGACTGGGCTGGATGGTTTGCAGCTGTTTTATTTGGTGCCAGCCCAGTGATGCTGTTGGTTTGAGTCACACAGACTTTGGCTCAGAAAGAGCCATCAATCCCCTCCCTAATATCAAGCCCTGGTCTGGTTTCCCCCATTTCAGGTGGCAAGAACCAAGAGCTGATAAGCACTTCTTGCTCTGCATTCTTCACTGTGGCACAGAGCCTTTCCCTGGCTCCATCCCATCACCTCAGCCCTCCTCCCACACCAAACAGCAATTTCAAATTTTGTCAAAGCAGAAAAACTTTGCTGTTAATTAAGAGCAACCTACTTGCAGCACCAAACTCCAGCACTTAGGTCCAACCAGAGATAAGCCTCTGTCCCTGAGGGAAGGGCAAATGAACCAGCAGGTCTGTTCTCGTGACCCCACAGATGCTGCCAACACGGGTGGGTCTGTGGTTCCTCACAGCCATGTCAGCACAGCCCAGCCAGAGCACCAGGGTAACCCACCAGGCTGCTGCCAGCAGAGCCTGGGGCTGGTACAGGAGGAATCGCTGCTCACTTCCAGTAAATTTCCCACTACAGGCAGAAAGGCAGCCAAAGACTCTTAAAAGTCACTTAGCCCTGCCTGACATAAACCCACGAGCAGCTGAGCCTGGCCATGCTGTTCCCAAGGGCTTCAGGCCAAGAGCTGGGTCAGACTCCCCCGATTGCTATCAAAAGCTGTGGGCTTGTAGTGTTTAAACCACTGGGACACATTCCCTTCCCCTTCTTCCCAGGGGTGTCTCGTTTGGCCAGCATGTGCCCTGAAGGCACCAGTGCAAGTGCTGGAAGCACTCCAGCAATGGCAAGTGTGATGTGGGGAGTTTGGATTCCTCATTTTCCAACTGGTGGACCTAAAGACTCAGGGAGCAAAAGCTGCACTTCCTGGGCAGCTCCTGCTCCTGATATTTCTGTGGCTGGTTTTAGGATTACCCAGAACTGAAGGTATCCAGAGACTGGACAGGCACCTGGATTTATTACCTTGGAATTAAGGGATCTCTGGACTCCCCTTCACACTCAAAAAAGCAGAAGAACACCTGGGTGGGTCTGACCATGGCCAGAGTGAGGGGCCAGATGGTCCCAGATCCCATCCAGTCCCATTGCTAAGACACTTCCAAGCAGGGTTTGTTCACCTGCAAAGGGTACTGATAGAGGCTGAGGAAGGAGCAAACATCTGCACACCTGCGTCATGGCAGGGGAGGCTGTGGGGCAGCACAGAGTGGCCACAGGGGTCCCAGCAGTAGGCAAGGGCAGGGCTGGAATAGCAACAGGATATGGGAAAGGCTCATGACCCAACCCCAGAGATTCTCACAAATGTCACCCAGCCCATTCCACCCCCAGGGAAGACTCCAGCCCCATCACTGGGCTGAACTGGGGAGAGGAAACCAGCCTCCAAGGCAGAGGGAGGACAATACTCCTCCTGGAAGTGATGCAGTGATCCCATTCTCTGCCAGCATTAGGAGGCATTAGTCACAAACTTCCAGAGTCTCTCATTTGTCTTAACTAATTGCATTATCTAAAGAGCAATAAAGTTAATCACTTGCCAGCTTCCCTGCCCCAGGAACTTCCACCACCACTACCTCTGTAAATTTATCAAACCCAGGGTAATTGTTTAACATAAGGCCACGGATAACCACAACCAGTACAAACCATGCCTGGATTAATCACACCACTGGGTTTATCTGCTGCAAATGGGAGCAGCTGCCTTGGTCACCTCAGGGAAAAGGAAGGATCAATCACCTCAACCTGTCAGCTCAGGCACTGGGGTTTGAAACATGCAATTTTGTTCCTATTTCAGATGGATTAATGAGAATTTTAAGTTTTTCTCATTAGAAATATGAGGTTCTACAGTAAGAGCACTTCTGTTTCAGTGGAAGTCAAATTTCTGCATCAGATTGAAGTTGTCCTGACAATCAGGATTTTTATTTCAGATACTTTCATGCAACTGTTTTTTACATAAATCTTATTCCTGGAATTCAGCATCCCTGTGGTGTCCTCTGGACTGGCCCCTGGCAGGTTCAGGACTCTCCTGGGCCAAGGAACCAGAGCTGGAGGCAGACCTGCAAGTGGGTCTCAGAGCAGAGACCTGATGCTACTGTGGCACACAGTAATCCTGTCATTATCCTAAAACCGAGATCATCAAACAATTATCTCCCCAGAAAAGATCAGGCAAAAATCAGGGTACCCCAGCTCAGACACTTGATCTTTCTCCAAGCCCCTGGGAGCACCTCGGCTCCCTCAGACAAAACAAAGTGTTAAAAATAATGAAAGAACAGGTGAAGTCTAAATACAGACAGAACAAGCATCCTAAAAATATTTTCTTTTCCATCAAGCCATCAATAGAAATGCTTTATTTTCTCACAATCCAGACACTGAGGAAACAGTGTCTGCAGAGCAGCTCTGGGTGACTGCACTGCAGAGCACTCAGGTGAAGAGGGGGTTTTATTAAAAACCCAAAACCCTTCTATATACCCAAATACACACCCACAACCACAGCCATGCTTCCAGTCAAGACAGATTTGGCACCTCAAAAGTCACAGATTTAGCAAATTATTACTCAGGAGTAACCAAATCAGCAGCTGCAGATGATCACTATAAAATCTTTTAGCTGCCAAACCTCAAAGTCTGTCTAAATTTGGGGCAATAAACTGGCAGTGTGGAGGGTTTGTGCTTCCCCCCTATTCCTGCATTCCGCATCAACTTTGAAAATAAAACCCCTCAAATCCATCACACCTACACAAACACAAGGATCAACCCTAAGACAGCTCCTTCCCTCCAAATTCCACACTCAGTGACCGAGTTCTGTGTGACAGAATAGCGACCAGGAATGCAGGTTCCAGCAAAACACAAATCACATCTTTGGGACAAAAAACAAAAAAAATCTATTCCTGGTACCCAACATGGAGAGGTGTCACTCCCAAAACTCTCCAGCCACTGCACAATTCCCGGGGAGGAACTGCCCTGGTGACCAAATGCACAAGTAATTCCACGGAGGAGGAGGAAAAAACCCAGGAAAAATGAGGCTTTACCTTGTAGAGAGACGGGAACTTCAGCCAGAACTGCATTTGGGACATTTTAGAGCAGCATTCGGGGGGCTGTCGGTACGGGAGGCAGCAGCAGGGGGAGGGTGCTCAGTGGAAAGTGGAGAAAGGTCCATTCACAGCCCGGGCTCATCGGGGGGCTTTAAAAGCCAACATGCAGCAGCCAGAGGAGGGAAAATGGAGACTCAGGGCCCGGCAGAGCTGTCCTGCACCCGGGGATTTGCATAGACTGTTTAGTCACGACGAGAGGGCTCTTACTTCCTCTAAGTCCAGGGCTGACTTTCAGGAAATGATGCCTGCTTGGTAAGTCAGTGAAATTACTGGCAGTGCGAGGAGAATTACTGTACGTGGTGTAATCCAACCACAGAGCATAGTAAACAGCGCCAGGCTCTGCAGAGCCAGAGGGCTCTGGGCTCCCTCCACTCCCCTCCCTGGCCACTCAAAGCCAGACTCTGTCCCCCTGGCAGCCCCTGCTCTGGGTTGGGGGTCCTGCCCTCTTCCCTCCCCTCCCCGATTTCAGGGTTCAGGTGAAGTGGTTGAAGTGACAAAGCTGTGTGACAAAGGAGTGTTCCCACGTTGGTGTCCCCCCAAGAGCCACGTGTGCTCTTTGTCTTTGGTGTCTGCCCCACCCCAAATCCTGTCTTTAGAAATCCAAAGGAGTGGCCCATTCTCTTCCCTTTCCTCCCTAGATCACTGTTATTTCCCAGGGACCATTGCCTCCTCTTTCCAAGGCTGTCCCTTTTCACAGTTTTGGTAACAGAAAAAAGCAAAATTTCTGGTGGGCAAGAGAAAAAGGCACAAAAAGGGATGTAAACTTAATGAGGGTCTCCTCCAACACCACTGGAGATTGAAGGGATCATCCAAAGAATCCCCCACCCTCTGGAAAATCCCTGGGAACTGCCGTGTTTGTTTTGGGTGCAAGAGGCTCCTGTTTGCTCTTCCCTGGCAGGGCTGGTGGCAGCCCCAGAGCCGGGCTCTGCCCGTGGGGTCATTTCCAGTTTGCCCAGCAAACCCAGCAGCACACAGAGCCAGCAGTGCATGTGCCGGGAATGGGGAAGGAGAGCAGCCCTGACTGCTCTGAGTCTCTCCATCCCTGCTCCCAGTCCTTCCAGGCACCCACAGCATGGCTTCAAGGGAGCACAGCTCGTCCCTGTTCCGCGCCTGGGCCAGCATTTGGTGCCTGCTGCTGTGGCTGTCACTGCTGAGGCAACTCCTCTCGTGGCCTTGTGCCAGGAACAGCTGGAAAATCCCATCTTTATCAGGCACTTCTCAAAAAAACAGGTTTGGAGTGAAAGAAGACACAAAGTCCCAGCAAGCTGACAAGAGAGGCAAGCAGAAAAAGCCCTCCAGGAAGAGTTGAGTGAAGGAATTCTGCTTTATGCCACCAGATGAGGAAGGAGGATGAGCCCCTCCCAGGAAAAATTGCCAGGTACTGAGGCTGGAAAACCACCAACAGGGCAAAAATCTGCAGCAGGGCTCGTTTCCAAGGGCAGAACCCTCTGCAGCACCATGGCTCCACAGGGACTGAGACATAAACACTGAGGATCCACATTCCACCCTCAACACAACTAGTCCAGGAGGCTTCTTCAATAAGCAAATGGGAAAGAAAAATACCTTTTCCCTGGCACAACGAATGCTGTGGAAGGGTTTGCAGTCATGGATGGGGCTCCCAGGAGCTGGAGCATCTGCTGGGCTCTCCCTGTTCCCAGGAGCCATCTCACCTCCCAGTGGAGGCTGCAAGCAGCACTTCCCTGAGAGCCAGCAGGACGTCCTGCAGGGACTACAGTGACACCAGAATTTGGTTTCTGTGGGCAGCAGGCTCAGGGTGGAGAAAAGCTGAGGGTTCTCAAGGCTGCTTTTCTCTGAATTTGTTGTGTTTAAGAGCAGGCTCCGCTGGCCCGTGGCGCAGCTGCATTAATGACACGTGTGCAGTGAAGAGGCCAAATTAATTTCCGAAATGTCTTAATTAGCAACTTGTTGTGTGACCTTGACTGAACCACTGGGTCCTACCTGAGCCAGTCAAAGTCTTACAATCTGTGCAACCTTTGGAAGAGCAGGTGGATTATTTCCTCTTCCTCTTCTGTCAGTGGAGCAAAATGCAGACATGAGAGACCTGTGCTACTGAAGGAAGTGGGAACACGGTGCAGATACCCAGGGCTGCTGCATTGATTTTGCAAGACCACAGCAGTTTAATCACCATGGGGAAGATAAACCACTGCAGAACCACCACCTGGAATGTTCCCAGCCTGTCCAAGGGGAGAGGCAATCCTGCTCCCCACAATTCACCCAAGAACATGCATGCTGACAGACAGGGACAAGGAAAGCAGGATTATTGCAGCACTCACATCTGACTTATCCCCTTCCAACCATGTCCAGGGAGTTGCTGTGCTGGGGAACCTCCTGCACCCCCTGACTCAGACCAACTCTGCTTTGAATTACAGCATCTATTTTCAACGATGTCCCAATGGTCTGCTATTGGGTTCCATTACCAGCACTTTTAAGAGCACTGAGAGTTTCAGACTGGCTTTTCCTGCTTTTGTTGGCTTTGGGAAGAACTTTGAGAATGGTGCCTACCAAGAACCTCAGAAGGCAGATCTCCATCCCTCCTGCCCAGAGTGGACATCGCTGCTTGGAGGCAGCAACACAGATGAAAACGATCAAGACTGGAATGGAGGGGGGATATCAGAGTCCTCCAGACTCTTCTACCCCTTTCCCCAGGGTCACAGGCATCTGATGGGGCTCCTGACATCCACTGACAACAAATTATACCTCAAAAGCTGAATTAGACCTCCCCTCCTCCTGGGAAGCAGCTCAGGGCACCTCAATTAGAGCACCCCAAGCCTTTAGTCAGTACACAGCGAGTTGTTATAACCACAGCCTTCACCTTCCTTACCTCAGGCCTGCAGGATCTGTCAGGTATCTCACCCAGAGGGGTTATAAAATGTTATTACATCAGCCCAAACCCCAAACCTGCAGTGCAGAAACAAAAGACACGAGCACGCAAAGCCACTTGTTCTCCCAAGGCCAAGAGCCAGGTAACTGCC
This sequence comes from Anthoscopus minutus, assembly GCA_013399455.1. Taxonomy (NCBI): domain Eukaryota; kingdom Metazoa; phylum Chordata; class Aves; order Passeriformes; family Paridae; genus Anthoscopus; species Anthoscopus minutus. The sequence continues at coordinate 362,664 of VWYI01034189.1, forward strand.
TGCAAATAGATTTTAATGTCTGTGTTCCCTGTAGACATAACTCCAGGACAGCAACAGAAGTTCCAGGACGATTCTTATTCCAGGAAACTCTTCGTTTCAGCCACAATCAAGTGTTCCATATAATTTAATAACTGTTGCATTGATTTCTCCTAAATCACCCCAGCTCTGTGCACTGCAGCACTGCTAAAAATTAGTACTTTACTTAAGAGCAGGTTAATTTCTCCTCCTGCTTTAACAAGGAAGATTAACAAGAGATTGCAAGGTGCTGGTGGCAAGGAGAGGGCTGGTTTATGATTAACATGTCAGGAGCCCCCATCCAGCACAACAGATCAAACAAGGCTGTAACTGCATCTTTATAGAGATGCCCAGGAGCAGCCAATTCCTCCTGGCCCATGGATAAATCCATCTGGTCTGACCTCCTCCCTCCAGCCCAAGCACAACCCACATTTTAAGAAGGGGACCAGAGTTCCTCCCACAGCATTAACACCCAGAGCTGCTTCACTGAGGGGAGAAGGAGGATCTGCAGAGTCCCATGCACACCCACCGTGCTCACAGCTCCACCTCCCCCTGGAGCTACTCCACCTCCCAGGTTTATTTCTCAGTGGACCTCAGGGCACATGAAGTCAGCAGAGGAGGTTTCTGTGTGTTCAGCAAAGTCCTGTTCTGGAGCCACAAGTCACACAAAATTAGGCAAAGGGAACACAGACTGACTGCAAAGGCTATCAGAGATAACAGAGAGCTCAGAGGAATTAGGCAGAGTCTGACCAGGGCAGTGAAGCTGAAGAAAAAAATCTGTGGTGGCCAAGAGGAGCAGGAACGCTCTCCTAGAGCACGATGCTTTGACTCTCTAAGGCTCTGGGGACAGACAAAGCTCACAGGAACAACATAGGCCAGAGGATGAGTTAAACCCTCCTGGATTCAATGCTTTATTATTGCAATTAACAGCTCTCACCATCAGTGTCACAAGCCAGCACCACCATGGCCACAGTGCCTTTGCAGAACTGCTGCCATGAGTGCCAGATCCCAACTCAGCAGCACCTGAGACTGCAGGAATAACCAGCAGGAAGGGAGGGAAGCAACAGAAACCAAACCCTGCTTCTCTCAGGGCTGTGATTTGTAAGGACACGTGGGCAGTCTGTAGACTTTTCCATAAGGAGATGGCACCATGTGGTTGGGATGAGACTTTGGCTGAAGACAACAATTCCCAAGACCAAAAACACTGTCAGACCCAACGTGGCCTCCCAGAACTATTTTCTGAACTCCACTCAAGCCACTTTTGTTTATATAAAAAATGCCAACAGATCCGCAAGGATGAATCACCCAGGAGCAAGCCAGAACTCAAAAATATTGTGGAGGAAATAAGTTCAAGTTCATATCAGGCTGTTCTAGCCATGCAGCAAAGCACCTTCCCTGCTCAGCAAGGTGAATGGCCCAGCTACAGAGAAACTCCCAGAGCCACTAGAAAATGTGGCAATTCCCACTCTCAGCATCCTCAGGTCAGCAAAGCCTCTGCATTCTGCAGGACCAGGACTCCCAAAACAAAACATGGAAGGATTAGGAGAGGAAAAGCCAGTGCCAGAGCAAAAAGCACCAGAATTCCCACTCTCCAAACCCTACAGCACATGGACAATCACTGCCAGCAACAGAAAGGGTTTGCTATACAAATGCCTTGATCATTTGCTCTTTAGTCCTTTCAAATCTTCATTATTCCTCAGAATTCTGGATTCTGCCATGGGAGCAAAGGCAAGAGAACACCCTGTATCCATGTGTGGAGGCAGCACAAGTCCTCACATGAGCACCTGATCCATTTTGCCTGCCCAAGGACCACAGACTGGATCAGGAATCTCTTACCAGCATCAGCAGCAGACTCATGCTGCCCCTTGGGCTCCACTGCTCCCTCTGGCACGGCTGGAGCAGTCCTTGCCACTCTTACCATGGCAGCAGGGAAGTTTGGAAAAGACAGGCACTTTCCTGTACAGCCACCTGGGAAGATGGAACCACCCAGCTGCTCCCACCCCTCCTGGATGACATTTTTCAGCTTCCCAAGCCAAATGTTAATATTTAACAATTTGATGTCTGGGACAATGAGAAATCAGTAAAGTGGAAAACATTGCTGCAGAAAGGGCTGGAAAAGCTTCAGGAAACTCCCAGATGGCTCCAGATTGATGCCACTGTCTCCAGTTCAGGGCAGGCTGCTACACCAGAGCCAGGGTCCAACTCTGGCTCCTGTGAGCAGATCTGCAGCTTTTCTCTGGATGAGCATTGCCTGGTGGCTCAGAGACCCCTGGGGTTTAGCCATGACTCCTGGCAGTGCTTAGTGCATCCTAATCTGAGTGAGCACCAGGAGAGACCATGCAGGGGGCTCAGAAGTCCAAAGCTGTGTGTTCAAGAACACTGATCTGGCTCCATGCTGCAGAATGAGCTGTTAGAGGATGACTGGAGCATGAAATTCCTCTTCCAGAGACAGCCCCACAGGTGAAAAAAACTGAGTGCTTTCTCTTGGCTCTGGGGAGCTCCAGACACACCCCAGCCCTCAGAGATACCAACTCCAGCAGGGAACTTCAGCTTGGAAAACAGAGCTCTAACAAAGCCTGATGCACTGTTCCTCGGTTTCAGGACACACAGGGTGACACATCACTGCCCTGTTACCTCTGGAATCTCCAGGAACCAGACAATGGGCTCAGAGACAAACCATGGAACAGAACAGGAGAGTACCATAAAGCTGCTGCTTGTGGGAGCACATGGTACTCCCTGGTGGTACAATACCCCAGTGAAGGAACTGGTTTGGCTGTGTTAAGTTCAGAGGACACTTTGATGAGTCCATACTGGGGGCAGAACACCTGCAGGCATTTTGCAATAGCTGCAGTCTCACTACAGAAAGAAAGAATCCAAATAAAAGCCCATTTGCCTAAAATCACCTCACTCCCATCCATGGCTTCCTCTCCCAAAGGATGAGAGCAGCACAAGAATTATTTCTCACTCTGGGAGTCATTTGAGGTCATTCATGCCTGCTTTGTCTCAGAGCCTCCTGCTCTTTTCTCACTCAGCCAACACAGAGCATCTCCTTTCACAAAGTAACCTCCAAAACTCTACTCCTCCAAGCTGGCTGAGATCAATTTCTGTGATGCAGCAGGGAAAGAAGCTGACTGACCACCATGATATTAGAAAATATATAAGTTTAAGAAATAATTAAGCCTTTTTCCCGTTGAATCCATCAGCCAAACCCCACCAGACCTGGAGGTGAGACCTATGGCAGGGACCCCTCTCCCTTCCCATCGCAGCCCGGTAAATGGTCTCACAAGTTGATGAGATCACCTTTCTGCCTCGTTCCTCCCACAATTAATTCTGCAGGAGGCAGAGATCAATGCTCCTGTGATTCAATTATTTATCTGGTTTAATCCAGCCAGGAAATCCTGACCAGCAGCTGCCCAGTGGCTGGCCAGGTGGGTCTCTGATGTGAGGCATGGGGAGCTGGATGGGGGGACCACACCAGGGGCAACCTCAAAAAGCACAAATCCTCAGCACCAGTTCATCCAAATCTGTAGAAATCAGAGCCCCAAGAAGGATCAAAATCTCTCTCCAGCCACGCCAAAAAATCAAAACACAATGAGGAGGAATTAACAAATATACAGACAGGCACCAACACCTGTATTAATTCCTAGAAAGGATATAGCCAGTCCCTTCTTTATTCCAAAGTCAGCTCTGTCATATCAACTATTTGCAGATTTTACTGACTAATCTTACCATAAGATGTTGCCAAAAGAAAGTGCAACATTCCCAAACATCCACGGAAAGAGCTCCTTCCCACCCAGAGAGATCCCTGAGGTGAGGGAGCCTTGGGTTCCCAGAGACACCGAGTGACTCGGGGTCACTGTTCATTCCTCCCACACTTCAGTTCTGCAAAAACTGACCTGGCTCCACTCTTGGAATGCTAGGCACTGGGTTGATGCAATCCCTAAATATTCACTATTTAGGAATCCACCACTTGTAACCAGTGAGGAAGAACATGCAGCACAAGGGCATTTTGGGAGGGAGATAACTGAAGAGTCTGAAGCATGTTCAGTTCACATTCTGGGACCCTCCTGCAGCCAGGACCATCCCCAGCACTGCCAGTGTTTATGCCAAACACCCCTTTAAAAGACAGAAACAGTTTTGCCACAGAGAAATTCCTACCAAACCTTTCAAATTCCTGGTGTCAGAGGACTGATCCCAATTGCACACAATTCCTCTCTGGGGCTGGACAAATTTATCACCCATCTCTTCGTTTTCCCACAGTAAGCCAACACTGAAAAATAGCCCCCAGCACTCTAAAGCCCCATTTTCCCCTAAAGACATCGGGAATTCTGCACTTACCTGAGGAAAATCCCCATTTTTTGTTAAGAAGTCAGCGGGGTCCACAGTTGCATAGTTTGTATCCAAGAAATGTGGTCTGCTGATGGAATCCATATAAAAATCCTGAGGGGGGTTAAAATATTGCCTGTAAGGAAATGGGAGAAGCAGTTACTACCTGTCACTCCCCAGCACTTCTCAGATCACTTCACCCTCTGGCAGCAGTGAAGCTGAATTTCAGGCTGTCACATACAGTAGAGAGATATTACTGGATATAATGTAAAAGAGAGATGGCAAAATAATATCTTTACCAGTTCTATCCCACTTCCCAAACTCAGCAGTGTAAGAATTCTGAATTAAGAATATAATTTTTGGCAATTTGTGTAAACCAAGAAGGATTTCTTTGATCACAATTGTCTGCAGTACCTAATATTTCAGCCCTGCTGACAAAGCAGAATGAAGCCCTGGGACGTCCCAGGGTGACGGGTGTGGTGGACCTGCCAGTCACACCATGTAAGGACACGAGGTGCAGGGAAATACCACACCTGAAAGGCAGTTTGGGCCACAAAACCCCCAAAACAATCCCACAAACCAGCTCTGACAGGGAAACACCCCTGTTAACCCACCTGGACAGGGGTTTCATCACTCACAGACCCCAAAGGCAGGTCAGAATGGAAGGGCTGGTGACTGGGAAACACAGACAAAACTGTTACTCACAGAGAGGAACTAGGGATGTGACTGCTGTGAGTTTAAACACAACATCTCTGCTCAGCTAACAAGGGAACAAAGCAAAGATCCTGCCTGCTCCTCCTGGGCAGGGCCATGCCAGCTTCCTCCTGCTCCCTGCACCCAGCATCCGCTTCCTCCAGGCAGCCAGGGGCAAAAACTGCACAAGAGCACCCAATTTCCTTCCTCCTGCCCAAGAGCAGCTGCTGGCCTCTGCTCCACGCCACCTCCTGGCTTGCACAAGCCCTTTCCCTCTCCTGCAGGAGCAAGGAATGTGCTTCGTAATCCTTCCCGTAAAGGGCCGTGCTCCTGCTTGGGCAATTGCCACCAACACCCTCGGCGCTGGAGCCACGGGACATCCACCCCGGCTGGATGGTTTCCTCTTGGACTGGCTCTCCCCAGTGCCCAAAGAACTCACAGGCAGAAATTTGAACGGAGGGAGAAAGGGAGTTTGAAAAGAACTCCTGCCCAGGAGCTGGGAATGCCAAGCTGCCAAAGGATTATTAAGCAATTAAGGTGCCAAGTGTGGCCAGCAGCTCATTAGCACACCCGGTGAATCCACATGTGGATTTATGTGCAAATACAGTTATCTCCTCTGATAAATACATTTTTCCTGCTCACTTTCAATCACTAAGATAATATCCTGAAAAACAAACAGCTCCTTACTCCTTTCCATTTTTTCCTTTTTGGTGCTGTCATGGTTTTTACCTGCTGCAGAGACAAGACCCTGTATGAACACACCTGCACATCTCAGCTCTCACAGTCCAGCCTTGATTGTCGGCTCTTCATAATCCATCCAAGGAAATTAAAATCTGGGCATAAATTCTGGGAATGAATGTATTTCCACACAGGAAAAGGCTGGTTTAAAAGCCTTTCAAGTCAAGGCCACTGTGGTCTCGCCGTCTCTCACATGAGGACACAGCTTGGCCAGTGTCAAGCAACTAACCAAGGAATAGGAAAACTATTTTTACTGGAAAAGTGAACACCCCCTCCTGTTTCCCTGGCACTTTGTGGCCTGGACAAGGGTCAGTCAAGGTAATGAGAAGGAGAGCAAGACAGCTCCAACCTCCCCTGGCCTGCTGTGGAATGATCAGCTCTGGCTGGCATTTTGTTACCCTTAATCCTGGTTTTCCAGTCCATCCATGTGAGATGCACTTGCTCCCTGCAGTTTGCAGGGAGAGCCCACAGCAGTTCTGGGCACTGCTCCGAGATCCTCCTTGGAAAGTCCCCAAATCCTTTCAGTACCTTTGGAGCTGGGCTTCACCTTGCCTTGAGTCAGAACTTAAAGCTGCTCCCTTCTCATTTGCAGGGCTGGCACAGGGCCATTGACAAGTTGCCTTGAATTAAACTGGGACAAAAAACGCTCTAACTGGAAGAATCAGGTCAGTGACCCTGTCACAGCCAAGGTGTGAACACAGCTTGCAGCAAACTGCCCTGTCCCCACCTGCTCAGCCTCTCCAGGGCTTTGCTCCTGGCAAACTGCTCCATGGAAGCTACTCTGGGTCAGCAACTTCCTCCAGAGGCTGAGGGGGCTCACTGGACAACCAAAAACTGTTCCAGAAATAAAACTGATGCTGGTTTAATCACACCAGCCACTCGAAGAGGAATGCTCCGTTGCAATTCCGCTGCATTGCAGCTGCTCATCCATGACCCAGTGTATCCAAAAGCCCTTCTGGGCCCACTGTGCCACTTCTCTGAGACCTCCCATTTGTGTTTTGGCCAGGCTCTATCCTCTGCCCACCACTCAAGAGGCACAAACTTCACCGTTCAAGCCAGTGGGAGATCAGGAAAAGCTGAGAGGCCTCAAGCTGCCTCATCACCGGCCTGGCCTTCCTCACCAGATCCCAATCCATGTTTTTCAGAGCCTGCTTTACTATTTCAGTAAGTCCTTCTCCATGCAGAAGTGGAAAAGGGCATAAAAACAGCAAGAAAAGGGGTTTTGTGTTTTGGAAACTGGGGACAAAGCTTTGCTGCAGCTGTGTGACACCTCCAACAGCACAACTGGGCTGCCCCAGATCCCCCCCAGCCAGGAATCTGTTGAGCCTCCAGCAGCAGGGGAAGCTGAGCTCTGCAGGGATAATTTCCTCAGAAAAGAGCTGAGCTGCTGCTCTTCAGAGCCCTGAAACTCCCTGGTTCTTTCAGGGAGGTTTAATACACTGTTGACATTTGTCAGGTTAAGAAAATCTGAACCCAAGAGGCCACATTTGGGGTCTTCTAAAGAAATTCCCTAGCATGAAAGAGAACTCCTGAAAGGAAACAGGAAAAACCTGCTTTAGGATAAAGGTGTTGCTATGAGAATAAGCCCTGTCCAAACACAGCCACTTGCAAATGAGATTTCTCTGCAAGGATTCTGAAGAAAAACGTGCGCCACCTCTAATGCCAGCTGCATTTTTCCATGTTACAGCATAGGCTACAATTACAACTGCCTTTAAAATGTCACTCTTCAATGTTTCCATTCCTTCCAGGATTCCTACCTGTAACCCTCTCATTCTAAATCCACCTAAAACAGAGTCAGTGCCATTCTCAAATGCAAAAAAGCACAGACTTTTATTTTTTAATGTGAAAAACTGCAGCGAATAAAGCAGATAAGGAAAATCTCACCTGAAAGGTGATTTTTTTTTACAGCTCCTGGGGTCTGAAGAACAGGAAGCTAAAGGTGCAGCCTTGGCTAAATCATTCCCTAGCAAATCATTATTACAATGGGCCTCTTTTCCAGAAGTAACTCCAGCAAAGGCAGCAAGTCCAGGTTTGTGTCAGACACAGGCATGTCCCTGCAGGACTGGGCTGTAACATTCCCGGCAGCGCTGATACGAGCGGCACCGAACAGGAAGAGAGTGAGGGGCAAAACCAGAACGAATGGTCAAGGGAAAAAAAAAAAACCTAACCCAATGTAATAGATAAACACAATCTAATCTTGTGGTTCAATGCAGCAAAACAGAAATTCTGTTATAGCTCTCTGGAGGATTCACAACGTGTTATTTACAGGAATCCTGCTCAAAAAGCACAGCCCCTTCCAATCAGCCAGGCTGGCCGAGAGCAAAGGGTCTGGATGGATCTGAGAAGTCTCCTGTTCTCCTGTGGGGAGGAGCTGGCACAGCCCAGCTCCCTCAGCACCTGTGGGGCAGCTTCTGGTACCCTCTCATGGGGAACTGCCCTGTCCATCCAGCCCGTGCTGCCAGGCAGCTCCTGCTGTGGCCAGAGGGGACCGGGGCCACCAGGGCAGCAGAACCAACACGGGGACAGAGTCCCCTCATCCCCCTAACAGAGGGGCTGATCCTCACTGCTCCCACCTGCCTGGAACTCACATCCTCACACAGAGAGAAATCCCACCATGAAAATGCCAAAATCCCTTTAGGAGGGAGGCTACATTAAATCCCCAGTTTAATTCCAGGCACCTGGAACACAGCTGTCAGTTCAGGATGTCAAATTCTGCTTCTTTCAACTCTCCTTCCTCCCACCCCTGACCTAGATAAAGAACACATCCTGTGTATCTGTGCCACTCCCTGGATTCACAGAGACCAAAGAAGCCATGGATCAACCTCCAAACCCCCAGCCCCACCAGAGTCCCCATCCAAGTCACTCAGTGACAGCACAAGGCCACTTTATGTTGTCCAAACGTCTCATATACCACTTTGTGATCCAGAATGGAGGTTCATTGTAAAGAGGGAAAATGGAAAACAACATTTTTCAGTACAGACATGACATGGCTGCTAGTGTCAGTCACTTCCAGTGACATGGCAGAGGATTTTAACCACAACCAAAACCTGACACCTGGTACAGGTAACACCTTCTTCCACATCTGTGCAAAGCTAGAGACTGCCCAGTGTGTTTGCTCAGTCAGATTTGTTAAGAATTCCATTAGTGTTACAAATCCAGGCTAAACCAAGGCTGCTCCTCCCTTACTGCAGCCTCCAGGTTTACCAGAAAACAAAGGTTTTTTCTCATTTTTAAAAACAAAAAGCTTTTTGCTGCTGTTTCCAAGCTGCAGCAGTGTCTGAAACGCCACAAGATCAGTGAATGATGCAATTATTTCCCCATCAGATCATGAAATAAAGTAAACATGGAAAGCAATAAAGAAACAGTTGAATCACAGGGTGTGCAAGAGCAGAGGATTAGACAAAGGAGAACAGCACTCACTGGTTTTCACTTGGGAAAGACGAGGTTGGGTAGGAGACTGTGTAGCAGCTACTCCATGAGTCGGCGGCCAGCATGGAATTCTGCAAGCAGAGAATCACAACAGTTAGAGCAGCAGAGCCTGGAACTGTTACCTGAGGCTACAGATCCAAGGGCAGACCCATGGCTTCCCTCCCTCCGTGCTTTCCAGAGGCAGAGGTGGCTCCTCATCTCTCCAGCAGGTCTCCAGTTTCAGCTTTGGAACCTGCTCCTCTACCACTGTCCCCAGATGGTCACCAGGGTCATTCCTCTTCCCCAGCTCTTTCACAGGACACTCTGAAGGGACAAGAGGAAATGGCATCAAGCTGTGCCAAGAGATGCTCAGGCTGGACATCAGGAGGAATTTCTTAGTGGAAAGAGTGGTCAGGCATTGGCAGGGGCTGCCCAGGGAGGTGGTGGAGTCTTCATCCCTGGAGGTGTCCAAGGACGTGGCACTCAATGCTCTGGCATGGTGACAAGGTGGGGATCAGTCATAGATTGAACTTGATGAGTTTGAAGGTCTTTTCCAACCTCAGTGATTCCATGATTCAATGATTCAGTCTCTGTGGGATGTCAGCACCAACCCAATAACCTGAAATCGGCTGGCAGAGCTCACACCCAAAAATGTCCTTCTGTGCCTTTTGTCTTCCCACTTTCCTGAACAGTCTCCAATTAACAGGATGCTCTTAGCTCAGCTCATACCAATAAAATCAGGCAGAAAACACAGTATCTCCTTACTCAGCTCTACAACAGCCTTTAATCTGCTTTTTTGTGTGCCCAAAGCAATGAAACCTTGTACCTGAAGCAACAGGACCTTGTGCCTTGCTTGAACCTCTGTGTCCCTGCATGTGACACATTCCAGAGTTTGAAACAGGAAGAGAAAACTCCAGGAACACATCAGCTATTTTGGGACAGGGTTTGCTTTTTGCCCTGTTGGACAAATGCATCAGGGACCTGGTCTGGTTTTAGCAGCTATATCAGGACAAATACAACTTATTTATCTCTGCTGCTCTGGAAACAGGGACAGCTGGACCCGGGCACAGATTCACACGTCTGGTAGAGATGCGCTGAGTTAGGAACAAGGTCTGTAATCCTGGGCAGATTCTCTCTCTTCAGTCCTTCCTCAAGGAACTGGCACCCAGCAGCTTCCAGAGAGGCTTTGTTGTTATCACCACCCTGCTTTTCCCTCTTCCCTTCAACCTCAACCCTTCCGATCGATCCTGCACACCCCTGTACAGCTGCCTGGGAAGTCTGGAAATCACTGCTGTAAACACAGACCAGGACTTCCAGGATCTACCAGGCCAGACTGCTCTGCACAGACCCCTCCTGGGCACAGCCTCCCCCTCCCCAGGATCTGCAGGACCTCACCTCCACATCCGGCACGGCGAGCTGGGAGCGGAGGCCGGCGATGCCGCAGATGGCATCACCCGGCTGCTGGTGCTGTGGGAAACTGTTCCCCCCATCCATGGTGGGGTGAGCTGAGGGCATCAGCCCGTGTCCTGCCTCATGGAGTCCTCAGGAGGGTGGGACAGGCTGTGGAGTGAGTGGTGGGAGCGTCTTTATCTGTGCTCTTCACCCTGCACCATGTCCTGGGCTAGGAAAGAAAAGCACGTTTAGGTTTTGTGAAAGGGGAGGTGGGGAAAAAAAAACAACTCTTAAGCTTAAACATAGCTGAGAGATGAGCAAACAGCCACCAGCCTGTGAAATGCTGCTGCCTCTTCAGAAAAGAGAGGGTTTTATGGGAAACAGAGCTCTCCATTACCATCACACCTGGAATTCACCCAGGCTGGAACTGGAACACACCTCTCCTGCCTTTCACACCAGAAGAGCCCTGAAGGTCCCTAAGATCACCTGGGTCACTGCACACACAGCTGGGCTCAGCCTGAGGAATTTGCTTATCTAATGTACTAGAAGACTCTGCACTCATGTGTAAACTCATGGTAATCAACTCCCCCAAATCACCTGTTTTCCTGAAAATATGCTCTGGAGATGGGACACCACTGAGCCAGCAGGGAAGCCTCATCTCCCACCCCGTGGCACACTGGGGTCTCCCTAGTTCCAAGGCAGACGTTTCTGTGCACCAAGACCTTTCCCAGACCAGTCAAACCCAACAATACCTTGTTACTCATTTGAAATTAATACTATTAATGCCACAAACTCCCGAATTTATCAGCTTCTGGCACTTAAAGGGATCTAATGCAGGAGCGTTGTCCTGGCTGGATTAACCCCACAGAAACACCTTGCCCCCAGTGCAGCTTCTCAGTCAAAACCTCCAAACCGATTAATTTTCTTCTAAATTCTCCATAATCCCACAGGAAACCAATTTCCAACGAGATTTAATGGATTAAAATAATAAAAAAGAGATGGTGAAAGCAACCTATACAACCAGAGGAGCAGAGAAAAGCATCAGGGATGTCTTTATTTCCACTGAATCTTTCTTTGCCCCTTCCTGCCTTCCCTGACCCTTTCCAGAAGCTGAGTAAATCAAAGTGGCCAAAACCTTTGGAGGGAGCAATCCAGCCACACACAACACCCACAGAGCACAGATCAAAGCTATAATTCAAAAGAGCCACCTCTGATCATTCAGGAGATGCTATTTGCTGCAAGGAATATTTTTGAAAAGCCATTTCTGACTCTGAAGCCCTTTAAAAATAAGTGACCTCTCGGTGGACAAAATGACTGCAGCATTTGCAATGGAAAGTGAAATTAAAGTCAGTCTTTCTGCCTTTTGTGGTGCCACAGCTGTGCCAGCAGTGCCCTCTGGGCAGGGCTCACGTGGGGGCACAGGGACCAGCCAGGAGCCCTCAGCCAGGACCCCCAAGCCCAGACACTAATCCTGTGGCAGAGTCACTGGCAAAGCCCTCACATGCCAAGGACTCTTCTGTGAAAAGCAAAGTTCAACATTCACATCCCACCTATGGAATGCTGTGTAGAGCTCCCAAAGGGATTGTCTGGTTTTTGGTTGGTTTGTAGGGAGAAGGTCTCACTTTTCTATTTTGCAAAGATTCCCTTCAACTCCTGCTCGGCTCTACCCAAGCAGGGCTGAGGTTTGCTGATCTCAGGGTAAATGTCACCAAGTGCTCTGGTGTCTAAAACCCTGTGACTCTTCCTTACACCAGACTTCAGGGGTTTTGCTGCTTTTCTTTTTTTTTCTTTCCCTTACTTGCAACAACTTTTGAGAAGAAATCAGCAGCAGCAGTGATTCCCGTAAGAACCATAGCAAATATATAGAGCTTTACTTACATATCCAAAGGAACTTAGGAAGGGCAAAATCAATATCAGCATCCCTCCATGCCTGCTCTGCATTAGTTCGTGTCTCACACCACCAGATCTCAACTGGTGGACCCTGCAGAGCAGAGGCTGCCTCTAAAGCAGCACCATTTCCCCAGGAAAACTGCACAACAGATCACATCCCACTGGCAAAACGAAGCAAAAGTGCTTAGCAAGACAGCTGGAACACTCTGGGCCTTGGTTTGTGAGGGGCTGTAGTGCAAAATACATCCAAGCATTGAGAACAGGGGGGAAAAAGAGGCACTAAGAGACCATTCTTCAGCTGGCACCATTCCAGCCACATCTCAGTCCTGGAGGATGCTGAGGGAACTCCTTACCTCAGGAGAACAGCACCAGCACTTGCTGGACACACCAAAATCCAACCTGCACCTGCTAAATCTTTGTGAGGCAAAACAAGTGTGAGGAACGTGGAAGCTGGCCCAGCTCTCACTCTGAGCTCACACTCCAGTGCCAGGGGCTGCTGTCCAATTTACACTCCCAAATTCCAAGAAAAAAACTACATTAGAAACTAAATCCAGAGCCAGAGACTTGCGTGAGCCTGAGGACAGCAAGACAACACCCGGCAGGAGAACAGAGAAGTGGGAACTCGGTTTGTGCCTATCCTGCCATCCTGCAGGCAGCCACATCACGGAAAACCATAAAAATCAGCAAGTTCCGAACTTCTTCCACTTCCACATCCCATCCTGCTGCTGTGACAGTAAACACTGATAACACAGAGGCCCCCAACACACGAGGGAACCGCTTCAGCAAACTTTTAAAGTGTTTTTCCACCACTTCTCTTACCAAACATGCTCCGACCAAGCAGCAGCTTCCACTGTTCCGGCAAATCCCCGGAGACGAGGCTCCCAGTCCCGGCACTCGTGTTGGGACAGAGCTGGGGGAGGAAAGCCCAGCCCACAGCAGCAGCAGCAGCAGCAGCACAAAGAGACTGTTCCCAACTTCAACCACTTCAGTCACGTTTTCCTGCAGCAGCACTATGGAAGAGCAGCGATCCCCCAGATGCCGAGGGAGGGCACAACTCTAAAAATCCCACCGGACATTTTCCTTCCTGGCCAGGCCGCCCAGGTTTGAAAGTGAAAGCAGCTCCCTGCACAGGATGACGAAGCCCCTGAGTGATTTTATCCTATCACTGCGCTCCAGAACAGTTTCGGTATTCCAAACAGTTTGCTTAAAGGTTTGCTGTCAGCACAGGAACGAAGGGGCAGCTCCAGTCTGGAATTCCTCTGGAATTCATCATGTCTAGAGGTTACAGAGCACAACTTTCAGCTTTCAACAGCTTGAGTTTTTTTAGGCATTTCTCAAACCAGCGCTCCAGCAGGAAAATTCCAATTGGGAACACACAAAGAACTGCTGTGCTGTAACCAGGATGGACAGAGCCGCGTGTGAGGGCTCAGATCACTGCGATCAGGAGAGGTGAAAACAACTCAGTAAATGTAGCCAGCACTTCCTACTGTTGTGTTCCAGTCTTTGCTGGTGTATTTTAAATTGCCTCCGTTAAAGGAAGACAGCCAGGAACCCACAGACATGCCTGGAGCAGCCGGAGCTAAACCTGCCGATCATGAATTACCACGCACTGGGAACAACAAAAATACCTTGGGAATGCGATCCTGTTCTTCCTCCTGCTCAGGGATCAGTTCCCCTCATCCTGCCCACACCCACGGAGCAGAGGTGGAGCCCCAAAGTGTCCCCAGCCTGCTTCACCCACTCATGAGCCCCCAGCACAGGCACCCACCAGAGCTGCAGCTGGAGGGAGTTCTACGGGATACAGTCAGGATGTAAAGGCCCCAAAGAAATGGGAACTCAACATTACAGAAGGCAGTTTTACATCTCAAGCACCCAGACACCTTCAAGTTCCTCTTTCATGCTTCTCCTTGACGTATTTTTGGGAAGTTTAGACCAAAGAAGCAGATGGGAATAAGACTCAGTCCCGTCCCCAATGCAAAGGAGAACACCAGAGTGGAAAACGTGTTATTATGGGCAATGAAAATAGAATTACTTCAGGGCATCTTAAGCCAGCACTTTGAGCCACTCTGATCTCCTGAATGCTTTGAGCATGAAAAAAGGCTCCTGGGACCCAAGCATTGCAGCCCTGGAGCCAGGCACAACACTGCCAGGCTCGAGGGCAAATCACGGCATCACCTGGGCACCACTGGTCAGTGCAGAGCTGCAGCATGGAACAATCCATGTGACCAAAACTGTGGGAATTAGTCTGTAAGGAAAAGGAAGAAAAACCTGGATCATTCCAGATATTCTTGCAAGAACTGTGGTGGTGCAGGCAAAAGAACAAACCTGCCCTCCAAGGACTGCAGAATTTCTACAGGGAAAGGGACGAGCTCGATCCTTCAAGCAGTACTTGCTGCTCCTCGTCTGACATTCAGACCATACAGGGGAAAACCAATCAAATACAGCTTTTTGGAGGGAAAAGTCCCCTTTAGGAGAAAATATTAACTGCTTCCCACAGGTTCCACCTGTTGTTTTCCACCCAGGAGAACTCGTAGGACTATTTCTGGACAGGGCAAAAACGCCTCTCCAGATACCACCCATGCTCTGCTAAGGAACTCAGCATGTTCCTGTGTAAATCCACCCAGCATTACGCTCACACATCCAGCACCAACATTCCCAAACCACAAACACATCCCTGCAAGGCAGAGCTAGGGCTGAAGCAGTGGCTGAGACACCGGGTGCATGGAATATTCCCAAAAACAGGAGTTTGGACATTCCCCAGCATGGGGCAGAGCCTGAGCAGGGCACTGGGAGCACTGAGGCTGCTCCCCTTCCACAAAGAGCTTGGTTAAGCAAGGTGAGAAGCCAAGAAAATGCAAGTCCCAAATTCTTCACACTTTTTCCCCAGTTTCTCTCCCAAGAGACACTTTGGAGAAACGCTCTGGACCTGAGCAGGTCCCAACGTTCTGTTTCACACGCAGCCACTCGCGGTGGAAAAACCACTTCAGGACATCAAAGCCAACTTCCCTAAGGATCGGGGCAGCCTTAAGGCAGAACCAACGTGCACCTGCTCTGTGAGAGGCGTGTGTTCACCCTGATCACACCCACACTCATGCAGACCTCGATCATGTAACCAAAAAAGACTTAAAAGAGTTTTGAGTTTTAAACAGAAAAATCTCTCAGGAGAGTATAAACCTCCCAATTAGGCCTTGAACGCTTTCCTGAAGGATCCATGAAAGATCCAGACTCTCATGGCGACAAGTCACAGCACGGTTTGCTCCTGTGCAGAGACCTCCCAGCAACATTTGAATGAGACAGGTACAGGCTTATTTTAGGAAAATGAGAGTGTAAACATCCAACAAACAGACCCCCATGAAGTACAGAGCTTTTGGCAGTGATAACAGAGCTCAGGCTTCCAAAAGCTCCAGCTGGCAGCTTAGGGAGCTCTGCAAAACCTGGCAGTGCTGCATGGGACACACAGCACTCCCGACCCCACAGCAGCAGTATTAGCACAGCATTTTCCACTTCAACATTCCCACCACCAGCTGCTCTTGGTTCAGCCATTCCTGCATAGCTTAGGACAAGCTCCGACGACACGAGGATGATGTGCAGCAGGAACAGCCCCAAGGAGGCACAGCCAACCACAGCCAACACCCTTCTGCCCTCCAGATGCACCCCAGGGCCAGTGCACGGACCAGAAAATCCTCTGGGGGTCTGGATCCAGTACTGGCTTTGGGATGCCAGTACTGAACCTGCAGGACCTGCCCTGCCCAGCCCATCTCATTTTCACTGTAAATCAAGCCTGCTAAGGCGGAGCCACAGTCCTTACACTGGAATTTACAGTTACTCTGAGGAGTTTTAGACCTGGCACTAGTATTCACTAGGTGAAGCTTCCAGTACCAGTTCAGTTAATGGTCTGACAGCACTGGTTCCATATTGCAGAGGCTCTGAATTGGGCCAGTACATGCTGCACCACAGCAGGAGCTCAGTGCATGATGGATTCATGGCTCCACTCTGACACACAGGAAGTTTGGATTAGATATTAGGAAATCCTTCCCTGTAAGGATGGTGAGGCTCTGGCACAGGATGCCCAGTGAAGCTGTGGCTGCCCCTGGACCCCTGGAAGTGTCCAAGGCCACGCTGGACAGGGCTTGGAGCACCCTGGGATAGTGGCAGATATCCCTGCCCCTGGCAGGGGATGGAACTGAATGAGCTCCTTACAATCCACACCATTCCATGATTCTGTGATCGCTGTGCAGTTTTCACAGCACTCTGTCGAAAAGCAGCTGAAGAGGGAGTAAGAAACACGAGGGTTCTCTGGCTGTGGCCAACCCGGCTGTGCAGGGGCAATTTCGGACCTGGCTCGGACAGGGTTGGAGGGGTCCGGGCTTTGCTGGGATCGTGGCTAATTAGAGAGGCTCTGCAGCATCTCCGGCTCTCTCCGATGCAGACACGCTCTGCCGGTGGCGGTGCAGCCCCGAGCGGTGCCCGCCGAGCCCCCCCAGCCCCGCTCCACACGCGGGACGGACACGAGTGGGGGACACGGGCGGCTAAAGCGCGAGGGGAGCGGGACCGCCTCTGCCGTCTCCACAGGCTGCTCCGGGCCTGGCCTGAGCGCTGCAGCCCCCGGACTCCCCGCGGCACCGACCGACCGCTCCCGGGACAGGCCCGGCCGGGGGCCGCGTCCCCACCGAACCCCCCAGTCCGGCCCGAGCGGGTCCGCGGCCCCCCGCCCACGGAGGGATCGGCCCGGGGGGGAGGAAGCCACGAGCCCCGAGGGGAGAGAGCGGGCGGCCCTTACCTGTGTCCGGGGGTCGCGGGGGGTGCCGGGGGTCCCGGGGGCTCCGGGGCTCAGGCTCCCGCCCGGCCGCCGCCGCCTGGCGCCGCTTCCGGGTCCGCCATGTTGGAAGGGCCACAGAGCTTCCGGGGAAAGGGGCGGCGGCAACCGGGAGAGAACCGGGAGTGGGCAGCGGGGGAACGGGAGAAGGGGAGAACCGGGCCCAGGGCAACCGGGCCAGGCCGCGGAGCCGGAAGTGGGAGAGGCAGGGCTCGGAACCTGGTCTCGGTGGGAGCCGCCAGGACGGCCCCGGGTGATGAACGAGCAGTGAGGCCCCGCGGCTCCGGAGACCGGCAAAGGCCCGGGGCCGAAGGAACCCCCGAGGTAGAGGGAGCCCCAGGGCCGCCTCTCCGCCGCCCGTCGCCCCCGTTCAGGAGCAGGCGCTGCACTCGGCCCAGGGGTTCCCGGGGGGCTCTTGTGGGTGCTGGCACAGCCCCCATAGCCGGAGGAACACCTTGCGTCCCGCATCCATCCATCCATCCATCCATCCATCCATCCATCCATCCATCCATCCATCATGGAACGAGATGGAAATGGGCAAACCAAAGTCCTGGAGCAGCCTTGGCTGAACACACCATCAGCACTTGCCCACAGCCCAAGCAGAGTCTGTCCAGTCCTTTTCCTCTCAAAAGGAAATTCCTCACTTTTCCTCCCTGCAGGACTGGCAGCAGCTCAACCCACAGAAGACTCAGGAGAGCTGGAAGCACTCAAACCCTGAGAAGCTCCCAAGGATTCTGCCCACTGCCGTGCCACGAGTCCTGCTGTAGGAATTAAATGAATCACAGGGCTGGAGAATGACCTACTCTGGCAGCCCTGGGCTCCTCACTTGTTTTCCCCACACTGGTCTTTTAATATTTTTAATTTCCTGTTGCTTGCATTGGATTCATGCCACCTTTGCAGTCCCAGGATAGGAACAAAATCCAGAGGGGTCTCACAAAAGCCTCCCACATGGGTCTGTTTTTACATCAGCACAGCAGCAGCCAGAGGGAACCGATTTATCCCCAAGAAGGGAAGTTCTGGTAGATGGGAACTATGTTAACACCATGTCCTTGGGAATACTGGGTTCATGCCAGAGGCAAAGGGGGAGCTAGGAAGATCTGTAATAGCCATGTGGGGCTCAGTTAGTCCCTTTCTCCCCCTGCTAATCCTGCCATTCTCAGGCTTCATTCATTTTCACACAGTAATTAATCAATGCAATCCTGTCACACTTTCCAATGTATCCTTACAGCGATTCTTTAAATCCCTCCCAGCTATTTATTTGGTGTTACACAAATACAAATAAATAAATACAGTGGGAGAATACACAGGGATCCATGCAGCACTGAACAAGCCTCCCCCCAGAACCACCAAACCCAGATTTCCCTTACCAGGATCTCTTCCTCCTCTTATCCCACAGGCCCCTGCACATGAACATCGGCCCTTTTCCATGGAAAACAAAACTCACCCACCCAAGTTCCTGATGTCAGTTTGTCAGAGGCATTTGGTATTTTGCCCTCTGTCAACGGACAGCCAGAGTTATAGGTGGGGGCAGCTTAGGTCCAGGAGGAATCCTGTGGTTGTCTCCTGGTCTGTTTTCCCCTGTACATGAGCAATGTCCCTGACAAACAACCTGGCTTCTCCAGGATCAGCCCTTCCCAGGCTGTACCTGTGAGACACCCTCAGGAAATGGGGA
This sequence comes from Anthoscopus minutus, assembly GCA_013399455.1. Lineage (NCBI taxonomy): Eukaryota > Metazoa > Chordata > Aves > Passeriformes > Paridae > Anthoscopus > Anthoscopus minutus. The sequence continues at coordinate 381,614 of VWYI01034189.1, forward strand.
CAAAGGTGGGAGTTTTGGGGCCCTGATTCCATGGGCTCTGCTGCAGAGCAGCTCCACATCAACATGTTTCTGGCTGCTATCACCCACTGCCAGATCTTGTTTTTTCCCAGAACCTGGAAATCCCCTGACTTTCCGTGGGATGAGGGGTGCAGAGCCAGGCTGCCAGCTGGCCCTGTCCCCCTGGAGCTGCCAGCTGGCCCTGTGCCCCCGGAGCTGCAGGAAGAGGCAGGGATGGGACTTGGCAGGGGCCATGCTGAGGTGCCAGGGTCCCACAAAAACCATCCTCTGTCCAGACAGACCCTTCTGTGCCCCCTCAGCCAGGTTGTGCAGCACATAAGGTGAGGGGACAGCAGAGGCTGTGCTCCTGCACTGTGCAATGAGCTTGGCAGGTCTCAGTTAGTTCCCCTGGCTTGTGACTTCCCCACTGGAGGGGACAATGCTGGTGCAAATATTTGGGAAAGCCCAAGAGCCTCTGGCTTTGCCTGATGCACCCACAGCCCCCCTGGGGGACAGAGCTGGGGTGCTCAGGGGTTCCTGGGGACACCCCGTGTGATTCCTTGGCTTGCCCAGCTCTAGTGGCCCATTCCTGGAGAGGCGAGCAGGATTTTCACTTTTGGGGAGGATTGTTCTGCCACCCTGGTGGGAAAGGAAGCAGGACAGGCAGTGGGATGGGCAGGGAGCAGAGTGTGGAGTGCCGGGAGCTCCTCTGGCCGATCCTGCCCTCCCACTGCTGGGAACAGCACAGGAAGGGGATCCACAGCACTTAACAGAATTTGGGCGATGGGTCCCAGTATCTTGGACTCGGTGCCAAAACTTGAATCACCCGAGGCCAGGCACTGTCATGACAGAAGCCATTGAGGGAGGAGGGAAAGGCAGTGCTAGCAGGAGTCGGGGGGCTCAGCAAGGCAGACCCCTCCTCTGCATTCCCTCTTCGAGGCCCTTGGAACCTCCTCCTGACCCTTCACAGGCTCAAATTCCTCGAACAACCAGCCCTGGAGCGTCTCTGTGCTCTGACCCTTTGGGGACCCAGGGAGCCCTGACCTTGCTCAGGTCCCTAAAAACGGCCTCAGGGCACTCCCACCTGTGCCTTGAGATCCGTGCAGAGCCACCGCCTCTCGTGGAAGAACTTACGGATTTGTCCTGCCCTGCCTCAAAATAACTGCTCAGCTCTCAGAGCTGGTGCTCCACGTTGCAATCCCTGCCGAGGCCGGCTCCATCCCCTTTGCCAAAGGGTTTGACCCTCCTGCACAGCGGGCTGGAGGCAGCAGCAGGGACATCGTGATTCCTCTGAGGTGGCACTGCACAAACCCGACGTGCCGGCACTGGCTCCGTGTTCCCGATGGGAGCAAGCACGGCACAGGCTGGAGCTGTCGTACTGCAATCCCCCAGGCTGGGCAGGGGGTCTGGTGTCCGGTGAAACCGGGACTCTTGTAACCCTTGTAACGCCGCTGCAGGGAGAGCAGTGCAGCCCAACCCTTACGAGCCAGCGGAGGATCCCCGCAGGAGAAGCGTTTCTGCCGTGGCGGAGGCGGCACCGAGAGAAGCCCGTTCCCTCCGGCCGTGTCGGGGTCTGGCCGGGGCGCTGGAGCTGGGCGCCGTTATTTGGGGATGCCCCTGTTATTTTAGGGATGATCTCAAAGCTGCTTGGCTTGGACTTACACAGCCACGCTGGGCAGGATGGGATGAAACGCAGCCGGAGCCCAGCGGAACCGCGCGGGCTGGGGGACAGGGGAGAGCGGGTCACCCCAAACCCAAAGCTCTGCAGCGCGGCCCAAGCGCGGCGGGTGGAACGTGAGGGCGGCGGGGCAGGGCCCGGCCCCGTCTCCACGACGCCCGCCTGCCCTTTGCCCTCCGCCCTTCATCTCCCACCACCCCGCCTCCGAACGTTGACGGACAGCTCTCTCAGCCTATCATAGCGCGTTGCCGCCGCCAGCCCCGCCGTCACTGGAGACAGACATATCCTACTCCCTATCACAGCTGAATTTCCCCTCAACCCCCGCCTCTCTAGGTGATGTACAGCTTAGCTATCCTATCATATACCTCCGTCTCCGGCCGGAATGGTTGGGCGGGTTGCTCGTAACGAACCAACCCGAACCCGACATTGTACCGTCGCAGCCAATCAGCGTTCGAGAGCTCGGGGACGGGGCCGGTAGCGCGGCCAATAGGCACGCGCG
>VWYI01034189.1:383828-397053 GCA_013399455.1 Anthoscopus minutus
CGGCGCCGGGGCCCGGCCCGGCTCCCCCGCCCAGTGGCGGGGAGGGGGGGACTCGACCGCCCACCCCCCTCCCCCAGTTCACCGTTCGGGCCGGTGGGAGAGGCCGGAGCTGCCTGCGGGAAAGGACCTGGCCCGGGCCGGGAAGGGCCCGGAGGTCACCGAACCCCCACGCCGGGAGTCCGTCCCGTCCCGGCTCCGGCGCTGCTTTTGTCGCACTAAAAGTGTCCTGTCCTCTGTCACCCCTCCTCGCCCCACCGCTGTGTCTTCCCTGCCCCGGCGACACCTGTGGGAGGTGCGGGAGGGATCGTCCGGGTAGGTGGGCATCCGTGAACCCCCTTCCGTGAGGGGCCGGGCACCGGGCAAAAGGTTCCCCCGACCCCCCGGGAGGACCTGGGTGTTGGGGCACAGGGCAGAGGGTCCCCCTGGCCCCTCCCGGGGTCGGCGGGGCCGGGGTGGGTTGTGTTGTCCTGCACCGCTGACACCCGGAGCAGAGGTGGTGACACATCATGTGCCAGGCGGAATCCCGGTGGATGAAGGATGCCCCCGGGAGCTCTCGGTAGGCACCGAAGGCCTCAAACTTTTGTAGGCGAAAGCGAAGACGCGAGAATTGTTTCAGAAAACTCCTTCAAGGAAACTTGGTTCCAGCTCCCCAACGGCTGAACCCCCCCCTCCGGCCCGTGCTCCCTGGAGGGCGGCGGGAACACACCTTCCCACCCCGGCTGGGAACCATGAGCTCCTAGGGATGGAAAGTCACGAGAGGGACTGGGAGCTGCTCTGGTTCCACGGGGTGGCCTGACGGCCTGGAGATGACCTAACTTTGCAGGATCAAACTGGGCCCAGTCAAGGCCAATTGACTGGGAAGAGCCCCCGGCAGTGGGACCGGGTTGGAAGCAAAACGAGTCCCAAACTGAGTGTGTCCCGTCAGAGATTTATGTTCTTTTTCAAAGACATTCTGGAGCCAGGCCGGGATCTTTTGGCATCCAACTGACCTGGAAGCAGCTCTTAGGTTTGGTTTTCTTTTTTATTTTTTTCCTTCTTTTTTTTGGTTGTTTTGGGTTGTTTTTTTTTTTTAATTATTCATGTTTGTACAATCTTCTGGATATTTTTTTTCCGAGAAGGAGTAAAAGGGAGTGTTGGAAACTAACAAACAGGATTAAAGCCCTGAGCGCTTAAGGAAAAAACAGGTTAAGGAACTTAATCCAGGATGGATCTGCAGGAGCCCCAGCAGCTGGGAATGTTTGCAGAGAGCGAGCTGATGTCGGTGGGGATGGACACGTTCATCCACCGCATCGACTCCACCGAGGTCATCTACCAGCCCCGGCGCAAACGGGCCAAGCTCATCGGCAAGTACCTCATGGGAGACCTGCTGGGGGAGGGCTCCTACGGCAAAGTCAAGGAGATGCTGGACTCGGAGACCCTGTGCAGGAGAGCTGTGAAGATCCTGAAGAAGAAGAAGCTGCGGCGGATCCCCAACGGGGAGGCCAACGTGAAAAAGTGAGTATAGAATTCTGGGAGCTAAGGGGGTGAGCTTGGTCCTTGTTTAGCAGCTGAGCTCCTGTGTTGTTTTAGCTGACAGCGTGGCTCTGCTGTGGAAATGCTTCCTAATCCGCAGGTATTTAGGAATCTCTTCCCTCTGAACAGCAGCCAGTGCTCTGGGTGAGGCTGGGCATGGGGAAGGGACAGGTTCCCGAGGGCTGGGACAGTCTGCAGTGGTCTCATTTAATGGATTAAATAATGGTCTCACTTTGGTCTCATTTAGTGGATTAAATAGTGCTTCTTAAAGCAATTCCTCTGTTAGGTCTCACCTTGCCCAGGTGCTGGTGGCTGGGAAAGGTGAGGGGACACAAATACACCTGGTGTCTTCACAGTCTAGGTTGTTCCTGTACCTGCCCAGGTGTGTTCCAAAGGCCCTGGAGCTCTCTGTGGTGGCAATTCCTTCTCCCACCCATGTGGAGGGTGCCTGGAACAGGATCCAATCTATGAGGCAGCCCATGGGCACAGAAGTTTTGGGTTTTTTCCTTAATTTCTAAGGTCCTTGGGAGGTAACTCAAGGCTCACCCCAGCTGATTTCTGTGGCTGTAAAATGGGGCTGAGGGTTGTGCCTCCAGCACACCTGGTTACTCAGGGGACAAAGCTCTTATGGAAGTGAACCTCAGGAGAAGCCAGATGCAGGGCTGGATTCATGGGGCTGCTGTGGGAACTTTCCTTTCCCTGGACCTTGCAGCAGCTGGGTCCCAGCCCTGCCAAGAGCTGCTTATCTGCCATGCAAGAGCCTTTGCAGCCCAAACAACCCATGAGGGTTTATCTAGGCTGGGAGGGAGAACTCTGAGAGGTCGAGGAGACTCTTGTGGTGTTCTCCTGCGGGTGAGCCTTGACCTGCAGAGTCCTGTGTCTGTCCCTCAGTTTGATTTCCCAGTTTAGCTGTGTGGTATTTCACATCTTGTCCCAGCACTGCTGTCAGGGAGCTCTCTCACTTTGCCTTCCAACCTTTCTTGACAGCCTTGGCCATGGAATAGTCACAACCCGAGGCTGGGACCTCCCTGTCTCTCCCTTCCTGGCTCAGATTCAGGATCGAGCAAACTTGGTTAATGTGTAATAAAATGTTTCTTGTTTTTCTGGTGGAGGCTGAGTGCCCCATCCCTTAGTCCCTTCACGGGCACATCCAGAGCTGCCACTGGGGAACATTTCCTCCTTAGGGAAGCTTTTAATGTAAATTAGGTAAAAAGAGCTTGCCCACATCAGGAGAATTCCCTGCTCTCAGAGCCATGGGAATGCTCCTGTGTCCTGAGGTGAACTCCGTGGAAGTTTTATTCATGCCCAGAGTGGGGCTGTGAGTATCAGATGGGTCATTAAGGGAGTTATTAAAAGGGGTTTTCTGTGGACATTTCCTGGCTCAGCCCCACCTGTTCCAAAACACCAAGGCAGATTTTAGGTATTGGCTTGTACCCAGGGGTTTACTTTAGTTCAAGTTCCTATTTCTGTTCCCTCATCCTTTTCCATCTGCCCACCTATCCATGTGCTTTATCTGCTGCTTCAGTGGGGAATTTAAGGGAAACTTTTATTTTGTGGTCCCTTGGTACTCTGAACTTACCAGAACCCTTCAGCACTGCTGCGAGAGGGAGTGAAAGCTGTGCTCTGGCTGTGGAGATATCTGACCAAACCCAGGTGTCTGAGTGGTCAGTGTGGGAGGAACAAAGAGCTGTGGGGTCTCCAGGTAGTGCTGGACAGGACACTGACACAGTTGTTTTAATGTCAGCATGGCCAGACTGCCCTGGAATCTCACTTTGGGCAGTTGTGTTGGAGCAGCTTTGAGGAGTTTATGCCCAGAACTCCTGTGCACAGCACAGCAGGAAATCAGTTTGTGGGCTGGATCACACCATCAGGTTCTGCTTTCTCTCTTGGAGCCTGATCACTGAAGTGGTTTCCACGTTTCCTACCACACAGGGAAACACTGCATGTGGGGCTTGACTTGTTGGGAGGAGGTGATTGAGCTACTCTGGTGGTATTCTGCCTCTGCCCCCTCACAGGGCACTTCAGCACTGTTTCAGCTGTCCTGATAGCATGTCAGCCAAGGAATTCCCTGGAAAACAGTTCCTAGACTGTGGCCCTTGGGTAATTCCACAAGCAGTAACACACAGGGAGTAATGAGAGTGCAGTAATGAGCTGTGGAGGATCATACAGGTCTGAGCTGGGCCCTGGGCACCTGGAGATGTTGGGCTGGAAACAGGATGTTAATGCCATCCTTGGGTCATTGCTTGCTGATATTCCAGGCCACAGCCTCATCACTGCCCCAGCTCTGTCTCCTGGTGTTCTGGAGACCCAGAAATTGCAACTAAAATGTGTTTGGGACTTACATCAAATCAAATTATTTTTCTCTACCCCAAAATACTCCACTTCTGCCCCAGGGAAATGAGCCCTGAAGGGTTCTCTGAGTCCTGGAGAGGATGTTGAGGGCTTAAACTTGTAAGACCCAGTTGCCTTTAAATCTCTTGGGAGAATCTTCATTTCTCTGTAGAGCTGGTAGAGGTGGCTCAGTCAGGCAGGCACTGCTGGATCTCATCCCTGCAGAAAAAGGAGTGTAGTGGGATTGCCAAAAAGAGGCAGGAAAACCTGGCAGCCTGTGGCTGCAGCAGCAGAGCTTTAATAACGCCATGTGCTAATAGCCTGACACGTTAATTAAGTGTTTGGGGCTCTGTGGGATCCCCAGTGCCCTGTGCTGTACTTACCACCTCGGCAATTGCTCCGGTTGGAATTTGTGCTCCTTGGAATTCCTCGGAGGGTTAACCTGGTTATGGGGCTGTGCTGTGACAGTTTGTTCCTGGGGTCTGCAAATCCCAAGCTGGAACCTCCAAACAGGAACAGGTCTTCTGGGGAAGGACTTGCTGGAAGCCCTGGAGGTATGGGCTCAGGTGGGAATGGGCTGATCCACGTGTTCCCCATGGAGCCTGGTGGCTCAAGGACTTCCTCTGCTGAGCTGGATGTTTGCTTGGCTTGAGAGGTGAAATGCTGGGACCTGTACTCCATGGAAGAGCACAGGTTGTGATGGATATAGAGCTTGGAATGCCAGACATCCTTCCAGGAACAGGATGTGGATAGACCCTTGGGACTAGGAAAGAGAAAAAAAACGACACCAGGTCTTCCTGGTACTTCCATCCCTTGGGCTCACACAGTCCTGGAGCAGGTGCTGCACTTCCTAAGCTTTCAGGATGTTGTGGGAATAACCTTGTGAACCAAAGGAAGGGAAATGAATCTTTTGGCTGTGTTGCTGGGTTTTGTTTGGACAGGAATCGCTGGGAACAAGCTGTAGGAAGATTGCTGGATCCCACAGTGGAGATATCCAGGAAGGAGAGCTGGCTTTCCAGGCTGCCTTTGACATCTTCTAAAATGGTGTGGCACATGGAACAAGGGGGCAGCTTTGCTGTTTACAATTCTGAGCAACAACACCCCCTCTTACTTGCCAGAGCAGGTAGCTTGCAGGGGATGAGTCTTAATCCACCAGGATGAGCTTAATGGATCTGACAGAGCTCGAGTTAGAAGGTCTTTTCCCTCCTTGTCTCCCTCCAAGGGGGTTGTACTTGGAAGCAGGCCTTGCCCTCTGGCAATCTGTCTGGTCACACACTTGCAGTAGGCTGTGGTGGGGTTTTGTTGTTAGTTTTGGAAGGAAAAAAAGTCAAATTTAGGCCTATTTTGAGGAGATGAGACCTGTGTCCTCCTATTTGTGGGGTTTGCAAATCAAAATGGGATGGGAGGTGACTGGGCTGGCTGTCCCTGCTCCTTCAGGCATTCCAGAGCCAAAGAGGGGATAAAAATAGAAGTAATCTTTCCTCTGGGAAAAGGGCAGCTAGCCTTCTGCCCCAGGGGTGGGGGCACTGCCCTGGCATTTTAGATTGGTTCAAAAAGTCCTCCTGGGGGGGGAAATCATTACAGAAATATGAGATATTTATTAGTCTGTTGAAGCTGGGAGGAATTAGTGTTTGTGCTTCCAAGCTGTATTACAGGGAGTGAGCTGTTGGGGTCAGGATTTTAAATGTGTTCCAAACATTTGGGCCTTAAAGCAGTTGTGTTTGAGTGTTTGCTCCCCTCTGGCAGTTCTGGTTGGAGCCCAAGGCCCTCTCCCTCCGTGCTGCAGGATCTCCTCAGTCCCACACTGACACTGGCTGCAGTTCCTGTGCTAATTTAATCCACTTCAGCCTTTTGGTCATTTCTATAATTAGACTTGTCTGCCATGTCCACAGAACACTTGGGAGTTGTGCTGTGGTGTCCTGGGTCTCTGCTCAGCTCCTGGTGGTTTCTTCTAAATCCAGAGCTGAGAAAGGAGTCTCAGGTCTCTGTCCTTTGGTGCTGAAATAATTCATACTGCTCAGGCATCCTTAAAAGTTCAGTGAGGATTCTCCTCGCACTCCTACATCAGAGAAGCCTTTCCAAGGAGCAGCTCCAGCTTGTTGCTCAGCCTTTGTGCTGGCACCAGCTCCTTACTGGAGCTGCTGATTGTGCCTGTGAGGGGCTCTGAGCTTGTCTTAGGGCAGGGGCTCTCCCTTCCAAAGCTGTGCTTAGAATTCCTTGTAATGCTGTTTCCCAGAGGCTGAGCTGATGAAGTATGACCACACTGCTTAAAGCACTCAACAAATCACTCTGGAAGGGAGCTGAGAAGGAGAATTTGGGAGCTCAGCACAGCCAGGATGGAACAGCAGCAGAACAAAGTGAAAAGCAGGACCTGCACTGCCAGGCATCAGCATAACCACCCTGACCTGACTGTCCTGCTCTGCCTGTTTCTCCACAGCTGGCATCCAGTGGGATTTTGCAGGATGAGTTTAATGCAAAAGAGACTAAACTGTGGTTTGGGGCAGGTACAAAATCCCTGGAGACAAAGATCAGAGTAGCTGACAGAAGGTGACAGTCAAGGATTCCCAGAGCCGAGGGAAAGTGTCTCCTCGCTGTTTTACCTTATTTATTCCCCACAAACACAGGGTTCAGTTGAGGTCTCTGAGTCATTCAGTCAAGTTAAGTTTGGGTGAAATTTTGGAAGAAATGGAGTTGGGAATAAGCTTTTTAAGCATAACTTTTTCCTTGTCTCTTCCTGCAGGGAAATCCAGCTCCTGCGGCGATTACGGCACAAAAACGTCATCCAGCTGGTAGATGTGTTGTACAACGAGGAGAAGCAGAAAATATATCCTTTTGCACAGGGTGTTGGTCAGGTTTAAACTCTCCCTGTTCCCTGCTCTAGTTTTGCTTTTGGCAAGGCCCTTTTGGATGTTTCTTAAGCTTAAATTTTTGCAGCTAAATTGCTCTCACTGCTATTAACCATCCTGGCCACCTGGCAGACTTTCCACACAAACAAAAATTCACACAGACACTGATCAAGGCAATTTTATCCTCACTTTGCTGGATTTTGTGTGATTCTGCCACACTGAGAGCACTTTGCCTGGAACCAGTGTGGAAATTCCTGGACCTGATCCCTTGTAGCATGTGCTATAAATGGATGCTTTTATTTTTGACAGTGTTTTCTAACTAGTCTTCATATTACAGTACTCCAGAAGAAGAGTAATTTAATTGTGTGCGTTAATTAGATCAAACACTCTGCCACCAGATCATTAGGATAAAGCAGTGTGACAGCTTCTGCTTGTGCTGTGGCCTTGACAGAGTGAGGGGACTGCGAGTCAATTACTGATAGAGAGATCCTGTTTAATTAGGTAGAAGGGAGGAGGCAGCATGGGGAAAAGGAGCCCGAGAGAGACATCGTGTGTCGGTACCAGGTGATGACAATCCAAAACCATTGCTGGGAACTGGCATCTCTCTGAGGATGCTTCTTGCTGGACTTTCTGAGCAGTGCTGGTCCAGAGTTGATTTACAGTGCTTTTCCCCTGCAATGACAGGTTGACTTTGTTATTTTTATCTTTATCTGCTTCTACACTCTCATTAAGTTTGTTCCTCCCTGTGCTGATTCTGGCAATAACTGGGGGAATTTGTTTTCACTGGAACTGGGAGTGGGAATTCATCCATGATTTTGCTCAAGCCCTTCCCCAGCTCCTGGCTGGCACTGCCTGTGCTGCATGTCCTGGGCTGTGACAGAGCAGACCTTGAACAGCCACATGGGGAGCAGGTTTGGGAACAGATCCAGCAGAACAGGGACTGCAGGGCCCTTAGTCGTGCACAGGGCTGTGTTGGTTCTTTGCAGGAAACAGAGTTAGGGTTCAGAGGGAGATGTCAACTTACCCCTTGGTGATTAAAAAAAAAATTTTTTTAAGTCCTCATTTGCAGACCAAGCATTGTGGGATTGGAAATTGGGGCTGTGGATGGAAGGATTCTGTTCCCACCTGAGTGTTCTGTTGCTGGTAGAAGTGTGCTGCAGCCTGGAGCTGTTTGTCATAGAGTCACAGAATGGCTTGGGTTAAAAGGACATTAAAGCTCATTGCATACCACCCCCTGCCATGGGCAGGGACACCTTCCACTATCCCAGGTTATTCCAAGCTCCTTCCAGACTGGCCTTGGACACTTCCAGGGATCCAGGGGCAGCCACAGCTTCTCAGGGAAACTTGTGCCAGGGCCTCACCGTCCTCACAGAGTGGATTTTTTTTCCCTTGTCTCCCATTTAACCCCCACCTCTGTCAGTGTGAAGTAATTTCTCCTTGTCCTGTCACTGCATGCTCTTGTAAGAAATCCCTCTCAGTCTTTCATGTAGCAACTCACCCAATAAAAACCTGCGGTGATTTTCTGTGGGAAAGGGAAAGCTATGGTGACTGGATTAAAGATATCAACGACTTTTAGTATTGAAGGGCTGTTTGCTGGCCTGCTGTGGCTGGGAGTGCAGAGCTGGTGGTGAATGGAGAGCTCATCCAGGCAGAAAATGAACCCAGTTCCATGAGCAGCATCCCAGGGATCCCATTACCAGCTGAGCGTGGGAGCAGAATCCCTTGAGGAGGAGAACTGGGAGCTTGGGGCACCTGTAATAGATCTGCTCCAGCCTGGAAGTCTGTTCTCTAATCTGAATGATCAACCTGAAGTGGATCAGTGACCAGGGAAGGGTGAGGAGCAGCTTGGCTGTTAATGACACCCAGCCAGGCTGTCACTGAGCCTCTTTGCTCCCCAGGAGCTGGTCTGGATTATCTACTTTTATTCTCCTGACAGTGGGAGAGTTGATGTCTTCCACATCACTCTGGTAGAAGTAGTTCACAGATTTCTTCCAGAGTAAGAAAGGGTAGGAATGAATTTTGGGAGCTCTTTCTTCTGTTCTTGCTTTTATTGGTTTACCGAGTGTCCTCATGCCCATCATAAAATCTTGTCTAGGGTATATTTAGGGTATATTTTATTTAGAGTATTTTAGGGTCTCTCTGAAGAGCAGCTCATAGAGGAATGGAGCAAGAATTTAATGAGTTTTCAGTGTTTGGAGCTGTTAGATGGAACATGCTAGAAAGGGGCAGCAGAGTCTTCAGCCCTGATCCCATATAGGATAGGGGTCTCCTTCCTGCCTCTTCTACCTCAGGTAGATTCTTGGGGAAGAAATAATTTATTTTGGGCTTAGATTAAGAAGGCACCTGCCTGGAGGAATAACTGACCATACTTGGGATTGCAGGAGAGCCTTGGCAGCCTCTGCTGTGTCAGGATATTCCCCAGTGTCCCAGGGACTGTTCTCCCAGGCCCCTCCAAGCCAGACTTTGCCTTCAGAAGCCCAGGGAGAAAGGGAAACAGGCAATTCCAGCATCAGGCAGACTGGTTCCCATTTTTTGGCCCCAACATTAAAGCCGACAGAGATAAAAACTGGAATATGCTGCAAGGGAACAAATACTGCAAAGTGCCACCAGCTCTTGGCATTCTGTTGTAACTTTTTATCCATGTGGTTTCAAAAAGCTTCCCAGCTCTCCAAGGATCCTTTCTTCTGCTGCTAGAATACTCCTGTGGAGCTGGGGTAAACAGCAGCTGTTCCATAGAGCACACAACTGGATTGTTTGGGACAGGGACTGAGGAACAACCAACTTTGGGGAAGATGCTGGGAGCTCACTGTCATTTCAGGTGCAGAACACCCAGGGCACTGGGGGAGCAGGCTGCAGCTCTTCTGCCAGGGGGTTCCCAACTTTGTGTGCTCTCTTCAGGGTATTTCCCTGTTCTCTGTCATGCTTGTGAGGTCTCCAGCTTATTTTCTGTGGAGTTCCCATCCTGTTCCAGGTCTGGTCACAGAGCTGCGGATGCTCATTTGGCAGAAGGATTTTCCTGTAGGTGCTTTCCTGCCCTGTGGGAGCTGGAGGAACATCCCTCAGTACCTGGGGAGTGCAGCCATTCCCTCTGGGATGGGGCTGCTGCCCATCTGAGGAATGTTTAACACCGAGGAATGTTAATCCTGGAGCTTCCTTGACTCTGCCCTCACGTATATGGTGATGGAGTACTGTGTGTGTGGGATGCAGGAAATGCTGGACAGTGTCCCAGAAAAGAGGTTTCCAGTGTTTCAGGCTCACGGGTAAGTTCTGTTCCTCTCCCCTCTGTGTTCTCTTGAGTGGAGAGCACATTCTGCTCTGCTCAGGCTGTGTTTGAAAGCAAACCTGGCTTTGTGCAATAATTTCACACTTTACACCCATGCAAAAAAAGTGAAAAGCTCTTGAACTGGCCATCAGGGATTGGCCTTAGATTCTGGGAGGAAAACCATCCTTCTGTTGATTTTGTTGTTATTTTTGTTTTACTTCCTGAGCTGCCCAACAGCCCCCCCTGGTCCTTGTGCTCCTGCCTTGCCAAGGGGTGTGAGGGGGGAATCTCCTGCCTAAATGGAGGTCAAGCCACAGTTCAGCATCAGAAAAGACTTTAAAGGCCTTGGGATGGATTAGGGATTGGCAATATCCAGCATGAGGTGGTAGCTGGGGTAGTTAGCTGGGATAAGCTGGAGCCCCTTCACTCATCAAGGATAGAAACTTGAGGATTCCGGGAATAGATAAACAAAAATATTGTCAGGATCAAATCAGGGCAGAGCAGCAAATCTGTGGCAACTACATAATATTATGATCATATTTTCATTTTATTTTGTGAGATCTCTGAGATTACAGACAGCCTAAGTGAAATTCAGGCACGTTAATATTATTTCTAGGTATTATGAGATGAAACACTTGCCTCTACAACTGCCAGGCTGTGTGTGGGTTACAATGATGGCCCAGAGTCTCTGAGCACAGCAAAAAAACTCCTTTTTACTGGCTAAAAGTGTTTGATTTTTCCCCTCTGCCTCTCTCTGCAGGTACTTTTGTCAGCTTATAGATGGCTTAGAATACTTGCACAGCCAAGGGATTGTCCACAAGGATATAAAACCGGGGAACCTCCTGCTAACAACCAATGGGACACTAAAAATATCCGATTTAGGAGTAGCAGAGGTATGTGAGAAGCACAGCAAAGTCAGAATGGGACATTCTAGATTGAGGTCACCTCTGTGGTGTTACTGATTTATTGTGCACTTAGGCTTTTGTTCTGTTGCGCTTGCAGAGTGCTCTGACTGACTCTGAATATTTATTGCAATGGGCAAGGCATTTCTTTTGATAACAGCATGAAACCTCTGCTCAGGAAGCACAGAGAAGAAAGATGTCAATCTTGGACGAGCCCAAAAGTGGGAGGAAATGGGGATAAGCTACATAACCTTATCCTTCTTTTTATATGGAGACTGTCTTAGGTAGGAGAGGTGCAAGACTTGTCACTGTGGCCTGTGGCTGCTGTGGTGGCATGATCTTATCATCTGTAGGTGTTCAGTAGAGGAGTTTTCCCCTTTTATTTCCCAGGTGGAACTTTTCCAAGAGTCACAGTTTGTTTTCCTTGGAAGCCTGACACTGTTTGGTCTCTCCTGCCACAGGCATTGCATCCATTTGCGGAGGACGACACGTGCAGGACGAGCCAAGGGTCGCCAGCATTCCAGCCCCCAGAAATTGCCAATGGCCTTGACACCTTTTCAGGCTTTAAAGTTGACATCTGGTCTGCGGGGGTGACGCTGTGAGTGCCCAGGAGCCCCCAGGAACTTCATAACTGATACCCTCAGATAGCTCAGTCCTGGCCCAGCTCTGTCATCACTGCTCTTGTGTGGTGGGGGGAGCTGAGAGCGGGGTGCTGCTCACTCCTCTGGGTGGGTTTGTGCTCCCCAAAGTACCTGCAATTCTGCACAAGGGGATCTTTGCTCTCCACAAGTGATTTTGCAGCTGTTGCTCAGCCCCCAGAGGCACAGCCAGGGCAGCAACAGAAACCACAAGTATCTCAAGTATTTATTTTTAAGTTTTTCCTGTCCCACACTGTGAGGGAGATGTCCTGGTGGTTTTGACCCCTGTGAATGAAAAGCTGTGATGAAGGCAGGCTAAGCTTAAAGAGGTTTTGCACGTACTGCCAAATACTCCTCTTTTGGTTTCTTCTTGGCTGCTTTTGGCTTCCGTAGTCAGGTAAGAACTGAGTACCTGTGTGCTGCTTCTCATCCTACTTCTCCTGCTTTCACAGATACAACATCACAACGGGTCTGTACCCTTTTGAAGGGGATAATATCTATAAGTTATTTGAAAACATCGGGAAAGGCGACTACACAATTCCAGAGGATTGTGGTCCTCCACTCTCAGACTTATTGAGAGGTAAGTCTTCCCAGATGGTTCCAAAAGGGTAACATTTATAGATGCAACAACTCCTTAGCTTGCACAGTGCCAGAGCTTCCTTCCAAGTGTCCTGTGGGGATATGGGATTCTGTTAGGGAGGTTATACTTACAGCCTTACAAGACTCTAGCACATTTCAGCACTGGTGTTTTCCTGAAATCCACTAACCTCCTGCACAGCTCACAGCTACTACTGTGTAGAGTTGGTTCTTGCATTGTTTCCTGTGCTCTGAGAAGCTTTCACATCTGAAGACAATGCCCACAAGAGGTTAAATTTAAAATGGGATAATGGTATTGATGTAGGTTTGGACAGTGAGAGCGCTCAGATGCTGTGTCCAGGCTTTCCCTAATGTCACACACTGAGCACTCAGGGTCTGCCATCCCTCCTCATCAATCTCTGCTGTGAACTTACTTGTCTCAGTCCCATTTGCCTCTTTCCCCCCAAATTTAGAGCTGCATGATATTGGAGCAGTGACAGATGCCCAGTTTCACAGCAGGGCTGGAATAGAACCAGGAGTGGCACTTTCTGGGGAGAAAGTTGTGAGGTTTTTTGGGTTTTTTTATTACCATCACTTATTACAGCAGTTTGAGGTTTAGTGCTGAACAGTCTCTACCTGTGGAAGCTGAGTGTTCAGGCAGAGCAGCAATTGTGCTGTGCACAGCTGACAGCCTGGTGAGCCCCTTTGGCAGGAAATGGGATGTGATTCCAGCCTGTGGGAGAGCCTGACCAGCATTCCCAGTGCCTCCTCAGCAGCAGAACAGCCAGGTGCAGCTGTGCTCCCCAGCACGGGATCATCCTCTCCTTTCTCTTCAGATCTTTGTGAGGAATCAGCCCCCAAATGTGGGATGTTTGTCTTGTTTCACATTGGTTTTCCTGGTCCTTGTGCTCTGTGGGGTTGGTGAGGTTCTGGGGGGGCAACTGAGTTCCTCCCTGCTGGCTCTGCAGGGACCCAGCTCTGGGCTCGTGGTGCAGGGGACCCAGCTCTGGGCTCGTGGTGCAGGAACCCAGCTCTGGGCTCGTGGTGCAGGAACCCAGCTCTGGGCTGGGTGCAGGGACCCAGCTCTGGGCTCGTGGTGCAGGAACCCAGCTCTGGGCTCGTGGTGCAGGGGACCCAGCTCTGGGCTCGTGGTGCAGG
>VWYI01034189.1:397102-424260 GCA_013399455.1 Anthoscopus minutus
GGGACCCAGCTCTGGGCTCCTGGTGCAGGGACCCAGCTCTGGGCTCCTGGTGCAGGGGACCCAGCTCTGGGCTCCTGGTGCGGGGACCCAGCTCTGGGCTCCTGGTGCAGGGACCCAGCTCTGGGCTCCTGGTGCGGGGACCCAGCTCTGGGCTGTGTGCAGGGACCCAGCTCTGGGCTTCTGGTGCAGGGGACCCAGCTCTGGGCTCCTGGTGCAGGGACCCAGCTCTGGGCTCCTGGTGCAGGGACCCAGCTCTGGGCTCCTGGTGCAGGGACAGAGCTCCTGGCTGAGTTCAGGGCCCCAGCTCCTGGCTCGGTGCCGGCCGTGCCGGCGGCAGGTGGTGCTGTCAGTCCGAGTTCTTCCGCTGCTGCCGCCAGGGCTCCCCCGGCCCCTCAGCATCAAGGAGCTGCCAGACCCCCGCAGCCCCCCTCAGAGGCTATTTTAGCTTCCCTGGCCTCATGCCAGTGATGAAATCAGTTATTTCCATGTGTTTCCAAAAGCATTAGCCAGCTTTAGCAGCTTTCCGAAGGCGTTACATAAGGCAGTGCTTCCAATGGTGCTCGGCACAGCCGGGATCCGGCTGCTCCTGGCCTGATGTGCTTCACATTGTGCCTGCCAGCCCCACGGAAAAGTGGCCTGAGCTCTGTGTGGCATTTGGCTTGTGACTGCTGACTCCAAACGTGGCCTTTTAATGAGCTGGGAATTGCCCGAATGGAGCAAATCCTGCAGTCCTGCTGGTCCTGCAGCAGTTCTCCCAAAGCATGCAGCAGAGCTCCTTGGAGGTTTGTGATCAGCCTCTCAGCTGCACTTAGTGCTTCCCCCAGGGAGAAGGAGCGTGGCAGTTTTCTCTTTTCCTGTGCTGAGGATATTGACAGCTTAAAATCTTGTGCTTCATTAGCACAATAACTCCCCTCCTAGCTCTCTTCCCACCCGTGCGTGAGATCTGGAGCCAGAATTACCTACTCTTCCCTCTGCCTGATTTCTCATGGAGGAGCCTTGAATCTGGTGCTGTTTGTCCATCTCTTACAGCCTGCATTTCCTCTTGCATCCTCACTTGTCTGTCTGCATCCCTTTGGTGCACAGAGGTGGGAGTTGAGTGGGTTTGATGAGGAGAGGAGCTTGTAAGGGAGGAGATGGCTACACCCCTTTCTTTCAGGGCAGTAGGAAGCCCTGAGGATCCCTTTTCCTATCCTCTCTCCCACCTGAGAACTGTCTCCCACCCCTCATACTGCTGTGTACAAGCTGCTACATTGCAAAAGCTGGCAAAACCTTCTGATATTCCGCTTGCTTGGTGTGAGACACATTTTCCAGTGGTCAGCATGCCAGGTGGCCTCAAGGGGGATGAATTTTGGGGTGGGATTGCCCCAGCTCTGCCTGCTCTGGAGGCCTGAGCAGCTCCTCAGCATCTGCTGAGGCCCAGGACTGAGCCATGCAGCGGTAGCACCGGGTAGCTATGGTGACAAACCTGGATGCTTTATTTAGTTTCTGCTTTTCCTCCTGAACATCTGCATTTCCTGATCGGTGCCCGCTCCTCCTGCAGCAGGCTGGAGCTGAATCCATTGCCTGTGGACTGTCAATGGCTGTGTTTGTGTGAGCAGCACAGACACCCCCAGCTCAGCTCTGGCGGTTTTGTCTCATCTTTGTGTGGCTTTGAAAGGCTCTAAAAGCCCTCACAGGGCTGCGAGCGCCTGGTCTGGGTTTGAGTGAGACAGAATTCAGTGTAGCAAAGTGCTCATTTCCTCTGTCTGCCAGGGCTGTGCTGACCACAGGCCCCACAGCCGGGCTGTGAAGCAAACACAAACACACTTTGTAAGGATTTTTTGTTCTTCTGTTGACTACTTTTGTAGTGTGTCTTTACTTTTTCTTCCCTTTCAGCTTGTTCTTATCTTTGTTTCCCTTTTCCAGAACAGCAGAGTTTAGAGGACTTAAAGCTTCAGTGGTATTTGGCTTGTAAAGAGACTCTCATGACAGTATATCCTCCAGATTAGTTGGGATGCTGCTCCTCGTTTTGTCTCCCTAATCAGGGATGAAGCTTTATTTATACTCTTCAGGGATGGAAAGAAGAAGGGCTGGTGCTGTTTTGTGTGTGCAGTCAGAGAGATGTGTCAGAGTGGAGGAGTTTATAAATAACCTTAAGGTTCTTCTGGCAGCATCTGCCCATGGCTTATCAACTCCTGTGCACTTTGCTTCTGGACCAGAAAAATGCACAAGGTCAGCTTTCCTTCTCCTACTCTAATAAACTTTTACTGGAAGAGGAAGCTCTGAGGCTGCAGCTCTGCATTAATCAGCATCTGGATTTATTTCCAGACCCTGTGACCTGGGACATGGTGGTTGGACCCTCAGCAGTTTGTTTTCTCACTTCCATGACCTTTTCTTCCTGGGGGATGTGAGAGGATGTGTCCTGGTGACAGTGGGATGCTTTATTTCTGCTGTGGCAGGAGTCTCTAGGGCTGTCTGTGCCCATCCAGGGGCCTGTCCTGGATCACAGGCTTGAGATTTGCCTGCAGAGGGAGTTTGTGGCTGGAACAGCCAGCTGAGTGCAGGCAGGGGGAGAAGGTCTTGCCTCATTTACAGATTGGCCTCATGCTGCTCTTACAGTGGTTGTTAAATGTTGATCCAGGTTGGAGACTGAAGTGGAATCCAGGTTGAGTTTGTTAACCTTGCTGTTGGATTTCTTCCTGCTTCTCCGGTCCCACACCTAAGACTGTCCTGTGTTCTGAACTCCAGGAATTCTGCCCTGGAGCTGTGCTTGTCCCAGATCACTGAGTGTGTGGGCTGGGGGTTGTGAGGAGCTCAGGGCAGATCCATGATCTCCAACTTCTGGGTTGTCACTTGATGTGATTTGAAAGGGATTTGAAATGTTGATGTGCTGTAGAGGACATGATACCCCTGTCTGGGCACGACTGTGTGGTGTCTGTTGTTACCAATTTAATACCTGATCATTCTTGATGAGAGGACTTCATATTTTAGGAATAATTTCCTCATGGAAAGAGTTGTCAGGCACTGGAAGGGGCTGCCCAGTGAAGTTTGGAGCCTCCATCCCTGGAGGTCTCCAAGGAGCTGGAGTGTCACTGATCATGACACTCAGTGCTGTGCTCTGGGTGACAAGTCGGGGATCAGCCACAAGTTGGGCTCAGCGATTCTGTGACACCCCTGTTTGGGCACAGTGAATCCTCTGGGAATACTGGGGAGCAGAAGTTGGAGCTGGGCCTCCTGAAGCATTCCCTGGCACAGCCTATCCCATCCCTGCTCACAGATAAACTCCAGGGAAGTCTTTACCCTAAATGGCTGCGAGCGGCGGCTGCTGCGGGCAGACGCTCCGGGATGACTTGCCTGGTGAATAGAACATGATGTTTTGTCTTGCTGAAGCCTCTCTTCAGTGCAGGACTTGAGCCACGGAGCTGCCACGAGTGACTCAGAGCTGAATGCATGAATGTACATTTTCAGCGAGGGCACTTTGCGTTTTCTTTGAAATGTTGCCCCAAATGCAGTCATTTTTCATTGAAGTAAAAATTCCTTTGGCTCGATTATTTTCCTTCTGCCTTTTTAATGGCTTGAGAGCAACAGCTTCCTGTGCAATGGCTGTTTGTGACTACTGCTCTTGGGCCTCTTTTAATCATTTACCTTAAACTTCTCCTGCTTGTACCGGTTTCATCTGGTAAATGCCTGAAATTTCAAAACCACCTTCAAGTGTGGTTTTTAAATGAATCAATATGGGGAGTGGGTGGTGTCATGACTTCCCTGTTTCTGACTACATTAATAAGAGAACCCAGTACTTGCTCTTGTCCCCTAAACTTCTTGTGAGAGCTCTTTGCAGCCCTATTTCTTAAAAAGAAAAAAAAAAGTCAACTCATTTGGGCAGCTCAGCTGTGAAACTGTCTTAGCATCTTATTAATAGGTTCTTTAATTAGGTGTGGGAATTTTTTTTTTCTCTGAACTTATTTCTTTTTCTCTAAGGTGAGGAGAAATTCCATCTGAACGTGAGAAAACTCCTTTGCTGCTAGGGTTGAGCTCTGGAACATGTTGCAGTATGGGGGAGTTGTAGAGTTTCCATCCTCAGAGACCTTCAAAACCCAATCCAAACAATCCAAAACTCTGAGGAATTGGGCTCTGAGGACTTCAGTGCCTCAAGTTCCTGAGCCAGGAACCTGACCTGTGACCTGGAGAGCTCTTCTTGGATTGCTTTAACCTACTTCGTGTGATGTCATGTGGGTCAGTAGTGATCCCATCTGCCTTAAAGCTCTTAATGCTGTCACCAGCATGGATAAACCTTCCCAGATTGCCAGGGCAAAGTGTATTTTGGGGTCTGGGGGCAAAATAACTTCAGTCTTTCCCCACTGTGCTGTCCTATCCCCTCTCTTTTCCCATGTCCTGATCTGATCTGATGTGAACAGACTGACAGGGAAGATGTTCTGGAGCAGCTTTCAGTACCACATGTGCTCTGGTGATTTATCTCTTCGATGACCTTTGAATTGTAGGATCTCACCTGCAAAGCCCTTGCAGCTTTCTGCTTGTACTAGGATGTGTCTTTCCAGCCCTCACTTCCCAAGTGTCCACCCCTGTGTTCTCAGTGTGTCCTTGTCCTGCCTGTCCCCAGCACTCTGCGCTGTTTGCTCCTGATCTGATTTTCTGAATTCTTGTTTGACAGCAAGTGCCACTTTCCAGACATTTCTGGTTGCTGGAGATGGGTTCCTCCTTTTCCAGCCCATCTCCAAACCCTCATTCTTCATGCAATCTGTGCAAGACTTGACAGTGCAGGTGCTTCAGGAGCAACAGGGGATCATCCAGTAAAAGCAAAACTCCTTGTAGTGTTCAGCCATGAGGCTTTGTTAATGCTCATTAGGTGAATATATTCCTGAAACCTTCACTGGAGAATATCTTGGATGCTGCTGGATAAAACTCTCAGGGTTCCATTGGCTCAGTTCTGAAAAATATGGCAAAATTTGCTCCTTCCCTTCTGGTGAGTTGTGAAGCTTCTGAAAGACAGTGGCGCAGAGTGGGCATCCCAGGAGGCTGTTTAAGGAATCCACCTCCCTCTCTCCCAGAGAGAATAGGGATGATCTGCTTTTCCTCTCCCCACTCTGCTCACCACCCACCCCAGCTACCTCAGCAGATGATCCCAGAAATCCAAGTCCTGGCCAGGGCCTGGGGAAATCCAAGTCCTGGCCAGGGCACAGGGATGGGCAGCAAGATGATTTTTTTTATTGGTTCTCCTTGGCTGCACCTCACAATAGAATTCCACTAGACCAGAGAATCTGGGACACTGAGCAAGTGGACCTACGTTGTGCCTGAGGCTTTGGCTCTTCCGTGGAGAGGATTTAATGGAATTTTCCCTGAAATGCAAAATCTTGATGTTCTTTGCTTGGAGTCTTTCTTGGAGCTGTGATTGAGGGCTGGACAAGCCTTAGTCCCTGCGCTGGGAGGGAGGGCAGGGCTGTACCCAATTTGCTGGTGGGAAGCTGAGGAACAGACTGGAACAGGTCAGCAATGGGATTGGGATTTTATGCTGAGTTTCCTGTGGCTGATGGAGCAAATCCTGCCTGGAGCTGCCAGGACTGGGCACAGCATGGCTATTTCCTTAACAGGGAAGGGCAGAGCTTTGTGCTTCCTGCTTTTGGCTCTGCTGAGAGTGTCTGTGGTAACACCTGGACTTTTTTCCTTCTTTTCAGGGATGCTTGAATACGACCCAGCCAAGAGGTTCTCAATACAGCAGATAAGGCAGCACAAGTGAGTGTTACCAGTCCTTCTCTTCCTGCTCTTCCTGTACCTGTGCTCCTGCTCTCACCTTCTGTTTCCTTTTGACAGCAGACACATGGAAGTCACTAGATCTCCTTCCTCCAGCTCTGCTGGGGCTCTGGCAACCTCCACTTGGCTTTTTTCCTCCTATTAGAGCATCCGGTGAAGCACTGGAATTGCTAACCAGTAAATAAGGAATATGTTGGAAGTCTGTTTGTGGTGTGCCTGCTTCTGGATAATTAAGGGTTCTGGATAATTTTTTCCAGAGGCCAGCAAGTACTAATGGAGCAAAACAGGAGGTCCTGAAGGCTGTGTTATTGAAGGACTGTTCAGTAGCATGTGTTAGTTCTGGCTAGTCTGGGGACAGAAATATCCCCTGGTATTTGCTCCATATGGAGTCAGTATGTGGAAAAGCATTCCAGGACAATAGGAAATTTATTTTTTTTTCTTTCTCTTTAATATCACAATCCTCCCTCCCCCATATCCTCCCCCATTTTCCGTGCCATAGTCAGGGGGGGGAAATGCCCCGTTATCACTGAGGGGTTTTTTTTTTAAGGATCTGTTTGAACACGCTGGCTCCGAGCAGAGATTTCCTGGGCGGATAAAAGTACAAGAACAAAAAGCATCATGAGGCTGCTTCACTGCGGAGGCTGCATTAGCTTATCTCCTCTTGGAATGGGAAGTGCTTCTGAGGACAGGCAGAGCTGCCTCTGGACTGCAGCTGCTCGGCCTGTGAGCTTGCCCAGCTCCTTTTGGGAGCTGTATAAGCAAGGATGTGATCCAGGGTGGTGCTGAGCCCAGTCCATGCTGCAGGAGCAGTGCTGCTTTCCTGCTGTGTCTTTGGAAAAGTCATGTGCAGTCAGGTGAGGGTCCCTGGGAGGTGCCCAAGGAGCCACAGCCAGAACCTGGGAGGCCTGAAGTGCACTGGGGCTCTGCAGGGAGTGAATGGGACCAGCTCCAACAGGGATTGGAGGGACCAGAGTGCAAGCAGAGCTGGAAGGGCAGGGTTTATGGAGCTGCCCAGGCGATTAATTAAGTGTAAGGATGACTCTTTTGTAGTAGCCAAGCCCCATGGGCACTGACGAGCACAGGCATCTTCCATTCGAGGCTGCCTTTCCCTGCACATGCCTCCCAGTACCAGTGGCAGTGACCAGAGGGGATCAGCTTGCCATGCTTTATCAGGAAGTACTGCAAAGAAGCAGGAATTAAATCCATGGAGTCATCAGTAGGTGTTAAGAAAAGCACTAAAAACACTTCCCTTCCTGTGGCTGCAGTGGCCACCCCTGAGTTCAGGAGCTGACCTGGGCCCTCATGGGTCACTGTCAGGTGATTGAGCTGTTTCCCCAACTCCAGATAGTCCATTTTGCCCTCTTCCCATGTGGCAGTGGATTTTTGTGTCAGCATTGCCCAGCTGGCAGCACAGAGGGGTCTCCAGAGATGCTGCCTGTAGTTAGAAAGCCAGAGAAACTGGAGCATGCCTCTGGCCCAGGGCAGCCACCGCGCTCCTCGGCTGCTGTGCCAAGGCTCTTCATCCCACAGAACCGAGAGGGGCTGAGGAAAGGCTCTACCTGCAAAGCCAGGACCATTTCCAAGGCTTAGGCTCTTATTAGTTTTATGTGAGCTTAGCCAGTGCCTCTTAACAGGCTTTTCGCCCCTATTAGTAATTGCCTCCTTCCTCCTGCTGTGGCATCTAGTAATTACATCAAGCACAGCAGAGCTTGTGGCCTGGGCCTTGGATGCATCTGTCCAGCTTCTTTTTGTGCTAAAGAATCCAGAGCTTGGTTCTCCTGGCTTTTCTTTAAATAGAAGCTTAGCCCTGATGCTTAACCTGACCCTGTTTTTTTTTTTTTGTAAATGGAACACAGCCATCAGAACAGCAGGCAGCCATTCGGGTATTGACAGAGGGGTTTGGGAAAGCACTTTAGTAAGAAGAGATTTGATTTTTAGAACCCTTAAGTTTCATATGTTGGAGGGAGTAAATCATTAATGATTGTGGGCTTCTCTACACTCCTCCCCCCAAAAGCATGTGCTCAAGACGGGAACTAAATCAGAGAAACATCAAGCAACTTCCTCAGGCTGCCCTGCTGGGATGGATCCCATCTCAAACCAGAATCACCCTTTGCCTTTCCATGCTGCTGGAAGTCTCCTTTTATGTCTTTGAGCTGCTGTTCCTGGGGACTCACTCATATGGACAGTCAGGATCATCAAAGTGCTCTGAAATCAGCAGGAGCAGCCCCTGGGCCTCGGGCAGCAGTTTTGCACTCAGGCTACTGGACCAGGCTGTGTGAGGATGGTGGGAATGGACAGTGTGGGAAGGGTGATGCCATGGGAAGCCTCAAGAGGGTGAGTGTCCTGCAGCCACAGAGCTGGGGCTCAGGATCCATCCTTCCCCACTTCACCTTCCGTAAAGTGTGAAGGCCCTTGCAGTGGGATCAGGGGGCTCAGGAGCACTGTGAAAGCACCAAGGGAGCACAGAGTGCTGGTCTATGGGGAGCAGAGCTGCAGGAGGCAGGGAAGGCATCCAGGCAGCCCAGCAATGGTAATCCAGCCATTCTTCCCATTATTCCTGTCAGCTATTCCAAATGCTTTTGCCCTGCAGCAGCAGAGGAATGCTGGAGGAAGAGTCTGCTGAGTTTCATCCCTGACAGCTGCCTTCCTCCCTCCCTTACTGCTGCAGCTGAACTGCATCAAACTCCTATCTCTGCACTTTTACTGGAGTGGGACAAAGCAAAATGCTGCTTGGCTCAACTCAGTCCATGCAGAGCAGACCTGGAGCTGGAAATGAGTTAAACTTCTCCCAGCCTGTCATCTCAGATCTTAGGAACTGCTAGAAGCCAACCCCTGAATAGCAGTGTAAGGGCCTGAAAACCTGTTTTCCCTGGAAAGATCTGAGTGGGATGATGTTCAGTGGAAAACCAGTGCTCATAGCTCAACTCTGTCAATATTTAGTGCTCCTGGGATGGGGATTGTAGAGCAGGGAGGAAAAGCTGCCAAGAGCCAGGAAGTTCCAATCTCCTCCCTATGGATTATCCACCACCTCCCCTCTGCCCTGTGGTTTTGCTGAAGGGCTTCCTGCTCATACACTGCATTTTGTTACTAATACACTGACCTGCTACAGCACTTAAAATGATGAAGTGGATGCAGAATTCTACCTCTGTCCCTTGTTTCCAAGGCAACCATCTTCCCTTCTCTCTCCACAAGTGTCACACTTAATTTGTTCAGGTGCAGATCCAATTGCAGGAGTTCATAGCACAAGAGGGGAGGCACTTCCACCTTTTATTAGTGGAGGTGCAAATTAATCTCCAGGGCTGGGGTCTCCTCCTGCCCTCCTGGAGCTGCTGTGCTGCCTTCCCAGGCACCTGTGGGGTTTGGAGTGTGGCTCTGGGATGCAGTGCTGTTCCAACCTAGGTACCAAACCCCTTGGAAATCTGTGTGGTGCTGCTGAGGGCTCCTTTGCAGGGGCTGACTGTGCTCCTGGGCTGTGTTTGAGGGAAGGGAGAGGGGCTTCCCTGAGCCTCTGCTGCTGCCTGTGAACTTGTGGGCTTTCCCCATCCCTTCTCTGTAGCACCAGGCAGTGATCTCCCCTCAGCAAGACACAAAGAAGCATTCCTCCTCCTTCCCGAGGCACATGACTCAATCTTCCTGTCCTCTGGCAGCACATGGAAGGGATCTTTCCTTGTTTTACCCACATTCTGCAAATCAGTTTTGTAATGTGATGTGTTAAAGGACTGAGTCTCCAGAACTTCTTGTAGAAGTCTGAGCCATCTCTGCCACCTTTGGTGGTCCTAGTACTAGCTGGGAGAAACTGCTGTTCTCATACTTTTGTTTGTTCTGAACCTGACTGGAGTGGTGATTGCAGGGACACTGCTGGCATGTGTTGCTTTTCCCTGGGACATTGTGTGCCTTCCACGATTGCCTGTGAGGGAGCTGAGCTAAACTGGAACCCTGTTCATTGCTGCTTGTGGTGACAGTGACCTTCCAGGGAGTTCGAGGCCCTTACATGGCATCACAGGAGGTGGAGAATCGCTCGTCCTGACCCTGGCTGGCAGGGCAGGGATCTGCAGCTTGGCATCTGCTCTCAGAGAAAACCATCCCTGTGCAAACCAAGCCAACTGCAATGTTTGTGACCCAAATGGGAAGTGAATAGCTGGGAGTGTTGGAAAGCTGCAGCTGTGCTTACAGGATTCTTATTTTAACCTTGCTTATACCAGGACTTGAAAAGAGCAGAGGGAGGACTTGTGATGGGAGATCTGAGCTTGGGAGCTGCAAACCAAGCAGGCTCATTAAGCACTGGGCAGCCCAGATTCCTCTTTTCCTTCAGTCCTTGACCCTTGCTGTCTTATCTCCCTGTGGCTGACAGCAGCCATCTGGGCACCACTTCTGCCTGGCAGGATCACAATTAACGCTTGTGCCGCTGCTGGCCAGGGGTTCTGAGCTTTGCAGACACCTCAATGAGCTTGTGGAATAGGAAGAAATAATCCTTTACTACTGCTGCCTTCACTCTGAAACATTTCTAAGCTACTCCTAGCCCTTTAAAACAGAGACCAGAGAGGAGTATGCCACTTGCAGAGAGATGTGCTGCACAAGGGCTGCTTTTGAGGTATCCAAAATCTTTTCTTTGCCCTCAGGGTTAAAGCAGTTGCCACAAGCACCAGGTGACTGTGTGTGTGTGCCAGTGCAGTTGGCTCAGTAAACATCCCTGAAACTGAGAATAACTGGTGGAACAGGGCCCTCCTCAGTAGAGCTCAGACCAAACCAGTGTTTTGGGTGGCAGTGAGGGCAGGGTTGAGGAGAGGCTTCATCTCATGGCCATCACTGACCAGGAGGTGCTGCTTTCTGGCTCGGGCAGTGGCTTCCTGAGGGAGATGAGGGTGTTCCAAAAGCCAGTGGTCCTCAACTGGAGAGCAAATCTTCAGTGACAACCTCTAGCACCACCACAGAAAGCAGAATATCTGTCCCTGCTGGAAAATCCTTGCCAGGAAATACTCCACTACTCTGTACAGAATTGCTTGAGGCTCCTTCCAAGAGGTCTTTGATTTTTCTTAGAACTTCAATGGATTTCTCTTCTCACTCTCTATCCTCATTACCATATATGCATATGCAAGTGTTTGAAATCACCTCCCGGAGGATGGAAGCATAATGACTGGAGTACAGTGATTCAGGTTTCTGCTGCTAATAAAAACCTATTTTTATTCTCCTGGTAAGTAGGACAGGAGGGAAGAGTGAGGCAGAGCTGAAATACAGCAAAATAAAAACACCAGTTGCCATAGACTTCCAGGCTTTTTCCCTTTAAAATTCTCCTCTTAACAGCAGTCACTCTGATCTCATTTGTCCTGGATATTCCCTTCTCCCAAGGTCTCTGGTGTTGAGTTTGGATCCCTCAAGCCCCAGTGCCCCAGCAAAACCAGCTGCTCCTCTGCCCCTGTGCTGCTGATCCTGCCAGGCTGGATCAGCCCAGGCTGGATTTGCTGTCTTGGCAGTCACTTCCTCGATGAGCAGAGTCTGCAGGGAAGGGAAATGGATTGATCAGATTAGGAGAGCGGTGTGCCATGCACGTCACCAGGGGAACCATCCAGGGGAGCCATCCTTGGGATCTGTGAAGAGCCCTGGGCCAGAATTGAGTTATGCTGGTCCTACTCCCTTCCTGCTGGTCCAGCAGCTGGGATGTGCTTTCCTTAACTCCTGTAGTGTCCCTTCAGAGACCAGGGGTGATAATTGCCAGCTGAGATCTGCAGCAGTTCCTGTCCCTCTCCTCAAACAACACCTTCTTCCCTGCAGGCAAGAGGCTGCCTGGCTCTGAAACTCCATTCCTGCAGGGAAAAACAATTTAAAGATGCTGATGGTGAAGCATTTTCTGGATGAGAGTTCACCCCTCCCTTGAATCCTACCTGATTTGTCCCAGTACCTGCATTTCCATTTGTTTATCTCCTCACTCCTCGCTTTTCCTGATAGTTTTGTTAGAATCCCACTTTTTTTTTAGGCCGACTGTCAAAGCAGTGTAAGACTAGAACAAAATGATAATTACAGCTCTGCGCAGGAGGTGCCTTCAGCCTTCCTTCCTGAAAGGAATTTGGAACTGGGGTGATAAAAACCAGATGGCTCAGGTTGGTGAGAGTTCTTGGGCTGGCTCAGGCCCTCCTCCATGGTTGGAGGCCAGGAGTTACTGGATGCCAACTGCAGGGTGGAAGCACTTGTGTCCCATCGGGCTTGTGTGGGCTGGAGAGGTGTGTTAGAGGTACCTGGGTCTGCAGGAAACTGCTCCCACCCACATTTAGGGGGTCACTGGGAGTGTAGAGGCTCAAGCAGCACTTCCAGGAAACTTTGGGTGCCCACATGCAGCACTGGGAGATGTCCCAGACAGTCTGGAGTCAGAGCTCTGCTATGGGAGTACAATGAAAACCTAAGAGGTTTACCCCATCTGGCTCTGGGATGCTGCTGGGTAGCAGCCTGCTGGATTCCTGATCTGATTAAGAACAGCTTTTGGAGCCGATATCCTTTCCTGGCCAGATGGCAGCACAGGGTTTGGTGGTGATAGGAGTCCCTTGAGACAGGGGGGGATAAAAAGATAAAGTATAAGCATTTCTGCTGTGGCCTTGGTGCAAACTGGCTTTTAGAGGAAGCTGCTGCAGTAAGTGGCCCTCTCCTCAGGCTGGGATCCTGCAAACGTGTGTCTGTTGGGCTGAATCAGCCTCAGCTTCAGGATAGGGGAAGTTCCTTCTGTCTATCTTGCTTGGATAATAAAGCTTAGGAGCTTTGGCAGCTCTACTGATGTGTTTTGACTTCCAGATAGTTTGGACTGGAGAGAATGGTCCTGAGCTGCGTGTCCAGTCCCTGACTGCCTGTCCCTCTGTGCCTGTCCTGTTCCCAGTGTGTCCTTCAGCANATGTCCAGTCCCTGAGCTGCCCTTTGTGCCTGTCCCTCTGTTCCTGTCCTGTTCCCAGTGTGTCCTTCAGCACACTCCAGTACTGACACCTGGCCAGACCTTTTGGTTCCTCCTGACCTGCCGTGGGTGGAGCTCCCAGCTCGGAATATTGGGGTGGGCTGAGGCCATCCTCATTGGAGGATTGCTGCATGCCTTGTGCACTGACCCAGCTCTGCCCTTGGGCTCTCTGCAGCTGGTTTAGGAAGAAACACGCTCAGGCAGAGGCGCTGGTGCCCATCCCTCCCAGCCCTGAGACGAAGGACAGGTGGAGGAGCATGACGGCGGTGCCTTACCTGGAAGATCTGCATGGCTACAACGAGGAAGAGGATGATGACTTGTATGACATTGAAGATGATATCATCTACACTCAGGACTTCACAGTACCAGGTAGGGGAGAAGTGGTTGTAGGGGTGGGTTTTTTTTGTGTGTGTGTTTTAAGCTTTTTTTTTTAGGAAATGCCTCAGGTCTGAATAATCCTTTCGGCAGAGGAGGAGATTCTTGGTTGTGGAGTGGTGTGAATGATGCCAGATTCCTCAGTCCTTGATTTGATCAACCAGGATACCCCTCCCAGTATTAGCCCTGTGCCAGCTTCTTCCCTTCTCCCAGGAGCAGCTGCTGCTGGACTCTGCTGTTCAGCGCAGTTAATTCTTTGGACCAATTTTGCTAGAATGAGTTATTTGTGAGCAGAGCTCTGAAATGACTCTATCTTCAAGGGTACATGGCACACCTGGGGGATGCTCTGCATGCTGGGAGACTGGTCCCAGCCTGGCCCTTGCCTTCCTCATCTCCATGTCCATCCCAGTCAAGCACATGCAGGCAGCTGTCTGAGGTTAAGGATCACACTGGGAGCAGTGACACCAGGAATTTCACCCTCCTCATACAAACAGCAGCGTTTAAACCCAAATCAGAGCTGTCATGACAGATGACAGGGAGATTAGTGGAAAATCTTCCATGTTCTGTATGTAATTTGTGCTGTTTCAGAAGGATTAGAGACCTAAAGGATGAGAGGGGCAGGTGAGGTGGGATGTGCAGTGTTTGTGGTGGGCAAGAATCCCCTCAACACTGGGAACACGCTCGTGGGAGGAGCAGGGTCAGGAGGGTCCCAGCACAGACCCCGGGTGGGTTTGTGAGGCATTGCAGAGGTAGGGGCAGGTGCAGAGGGAATAAATGTGAAGTTTTCCACCAAAGTCTTCCTGCAGCAGCCCCTTTGAACCTGCAGAGTGCTGCATTCCTAGCAGTGATCCCATATTAAAATATAAATTAAAAGCCCCCTTGTACATGTGGGATCAGCTCAGCTGTGGCTCTGCTGGGCAGCCAGAGCAGGAGTGTGAGTGACTCATGGGTGGGGGTGGCTGTTGGGTTTGAGGGGGGGAAAAAGAGGAAACCTCATTAAATCCTGTGTTCTTCAGAGGAAGAAGGGGCTTTGAGGAAGTGCTTTCATATTTAAAGGGTTATTTAAAGATTCATGCAGCTCTGTGGGGAGATGTAAATGTTCCAAGCCCCTGGTTCAATCGGTGTTAAACATCCCATCCAGGGAAGTGCTAGGAGAGGATGGCTGTGGCCTGGAGGCAGAATCCTCTCCCCACTCTTCATGCAGTGAAGGGATGTGATCTTCCTGCTGGGTGCTTTTGTGCTGCTTTAGGTCTAGAGGCTGAGCTCTGCTCTTTCCTGTCCTACATTAACCCTTCCTCTGCTGCAGCCCCATCCTGCAGCACCTGCTCCTGCGTTTTTGAGTCTGAGGCTGGAAAACACAGCCAGGACTGGAGCTTCTCAGCCAAGCATGGTGCTCAGGAAGGTGCATTCCTGGCTGCTCATGGTGCCTGTGTGCTCAGTCTGACAAACAGCAATTCAAAAGCTCTTTGCGGTTTTATTTTGAAACCTTTTTTGGTGCCTGAATGAGCTGGATGCAGAGCCATTAAGAATGTGAGGAGTGGCAGGGATGAGCAGGGATGAGCAGCCACGTTCCTGGTTCTTCTCTCAGCCCTCCCTTTATTTATTTTATTTTTAGTCCTGCTGGTGGTGAGGGTGAGGTGGGCAGGAGCTGCTTGGGCAGACACAGCGCTGGGTCAGCGGTTCCGCGGGGGCAGCAGTTGCCAAGACTTCAGCCCGTGCTGAATTTTTATTTTCATTAATTTGAACGTCAGCAACTGTCATTGGTGAAGGAGGTAAAATTAGCTCACGATTCACCTCCCTCCTTGGTATCCATAATAGACTCCCGGGACTGTGCTTTTGAAGCAAGGAAGGAGGGGAGGAGAGAAGAGTCACACAAAAGACAAATGAGCTGTTTGGATAGATTCTTTTTTCCCTCCCCAGTCAGAAATGTTAATTGACTTGGCCCGAGTTCAGCCAAGGGAGGGGAAGGAGAAGTGCTCAGCTTTGCTCTGAATGGGGTTGTTTGAGGCTTTGCAGTCGTGCTGATGGGATGGAGGGATGGGAGGAAAAACCTGGAGCTCTGGGGAGCTGCAGCTGGGCCATGCTGGGGCTACAGCCTGACCCATGTGAGCCCCTCCCATGCCTGGGAACTCTGGGGCTGGTGTGTCCCCCTCTTCTAGAACTTGAATCCCTGAGCCCTTTCCAGCCTTCACTCCTCCAGAGCAATCAGGAACTGCAGGAATCCATAGCAGGACCATGAGCTTTGTGCTCCTGAGCCTCCTGCTGTGCTAGTCACTGCCAGAGTGCCAGAAGCACTGGCACATGCCCTGGGGGAGGCCAGAGCACCCCCATCACTACAGTCCCATGTGGGGAGCTGGGCCAGGAGCTGTGCTGCTCCAGAGTGCCAGGCTGGACACTGCAAGTGCCACCAGCTCCAGCAGTGCCAGGGTTGGATGCCCAGAACCAGGAGCTATCTCTGGCCAGTTAGTCCGTGTCTATTCTCATGACAGGAGTGCTCAGGTAAGCAGCCCCAAGCCAGTGATTGGGAACTGTGGCAATGCTGGGGAGGGATACAGGAGGAGATCCAGGAGGGAATCGATGGCACACATAACCCAGGATACACCCACCCTTCCCAGCCCCATCTCTGGCACTGGCCTGGGATGATGTGAAAAGGCACAGGGGTCTGAGGAGGGACCCTCACTGTGCTGCCCCAGAGCAGAAGCAGCTCCCCCACCACCCCTGGGTGTCCCCCCCAGCTCCCAGCAGTGGGGTGATCGTTGGCGCAAGCGGAGCTGACGTCCCGCCCGGCCTTGGCGGAGAAAGGATTGAGCATCCTTTAAAGAAAATTATACATAATCGTCTTACAGCCTTTGCTTCCACTCAAACCTCTGAGTCATAACTGAAGGGCCCTGGAGCGTGACGTTCCTGCTGGAAGGAAATTGCCTTGGCTGGATCCGGTGGGGGGGAGCCAGGGGCCTGACGAAGCCTCTCAGCCCTGCGTTGGGCTGGGGGCTGCGCCGTGTTCCTGGTGGGAGCGCCTCAGGATGCAGCTGGATCCCTCTGTCAGTCCCCAAGTGAGGGGATGTGACCCAAGCCCTGGCTGTGGCAGCAGGAGATGCCTCTGGAAGTGGCTCTTCACCTGCTCTGCTGAGTCACAGGGAGCTGAGGAGGGAGAGGGGCTGATGACACCCATTGGGGTGTTCCCTCAGGGGACAGTGACACACCTGAAGCCCAGCCCTGGCAGGTGAGGCTGCACTGCCCTATTCTGCAACCACACCCAGCCCCTGGGTACCCCAGAGTTGGTACCTGGGGCTGGGACCTGCAGAGAAGGCAGAAGGAAGAGGGGTGACCTCATCCAGTGCTGCTCCTCTGCTCCCCAGGGGATCCAGGCTGCTGCCCCATGTCTGGGGCAGGGCACACAGACAGTCCAGGGAGGAGGGGGACACAGTGTCTGCGTGCTGGGGGCCAAACCAGTCCTCAAGGGGAGCAAGGAGGGAGGTGCAATCTCAGACTCCCAGCCTTGCACATCTTGGGTTGGGGATCCCTCGCCTGCGCTCCTCACAGGAACAGGAGCAGGATCCATCCCGGGCAGCGGGAAGGGGATGCTCCTTGAGGATCTGCTGCCAGCCCCTCACTTTGGCTGTTCCCTTGCAGGACAGGTGCCTGAGGAGGAGGCCGGGCAGAACGGGCAGAGCCGCAGCAAGGGGCTGCCCAAGGCTGTGTGCATGAACGGGACGGAGCCGGGGCAGCTGAGCACCAGGGCCAAGGGCGAGCGCCGGGCCAGCGCCTCCTCCAACCCCTCCCGCAAGGCCTGCTCTGCCAGCAGCAAGATCCGCAAGCTCTCCACCTGCAAGCAGCAGTGAGCTCTGCCCAGGTACTGCTGGGACACGCCGGGGTCTGCCTGAGGGAGCAGGGGGATGTTGGAGCCTGCCCCAGCCGTGGGCAGGGGGAGGGAGTTGAGGGGTGTTTTGTAGTCTGGGTGCTGAGCATCCTTCTGCAGAGTCCCTGGTACCCAAAGTCTGGATCCTGTGTGGTGCTGGGCATGCAGAGCCCAGGGGAGACCCCTCCTCATGCCCAGTTGGCTCTGCTCTATTCTGCCCTGTTGTGTGAGGTGCTGTAGCGATCCCTCTGTCCTCCTGGGCTGTGGCCAGGCTGTACCATGGCACCCCCTTCCCCTGGCACGCCCTGCTCCCAGCCTCACCACCCAGCTGGATATGGGGGAGCACAGAGGGATGCTGAGCTCCAGGGTGTCCCCAGAGAGGCCTCCATGGGGCCATGCCACCCATGGCCAGGCCACTGCCAAGCCCAAGCTGCTTCCAGGGGAAGCTGAGCCCACTCCTTGCTTCCCCCCCTCCTTCCTGCTCATTCCTCCCCACCTCCAAGCCCTGTCCCCTCCTTCCCACCCCTCATTCATAACGGAGCCAGCAGTGACTCATGTTCAGCCTCATCCACCCCCGGCCTCATGCTCGTCACAGCACTGCTGGGGCTGAGCTCTGTTATCTCCTGGATCACGACCAGCTTTGTGGTGTGAAAAAAGCCCGAAATAAAAGCTGGATCCTCCCCCTGCAGCTGTCAGAGGCCCGTGGCAGCTCCATCTTTAATTCATGGGGGCAGTGAGTCACCTGCGGGGAGTCAGTGCAGTGGAGCCTGGGATGGGGCTCCCCAGGACCTGCTGCTGCTCCTGCCCCTTCCTGCTCAGCTGCTGCTGGAAGGAGAAGCTCCATGAGGGCTGCCTGAGCCTGGCTAGGTCAATCCCCTCCCTTAACCTAGAAACCTTTGGAAGGAAGGGAGTGCTCCCCTCCTTGGCATACATGACATTCCTTGGTGCTGTTTTCTTCTCTGAGTTTTGCTTTGGGTGGGTCTGGGCTCTCCTGGCTGAGGGACCATGTGCTGCAGGAGCCCCCAGAACTTGCCAGGGACAGCACAGGGATCCTGGGCCCCTCACTCCAGTCCCAGGGTGCCAGAGGGAGCCCCAGGGCAGGGTGCAGGAGCAGAGCCAGCACTCCCAATTGGGCACCCCATGCTCTCCCTAACCCCCTTCTCTCTGTTCTCACAGCGTCCCCGGGCCAGCCTGCGTCCCCCTCCTCACCCCAGCTCTGCCTCTCTCCTGGGACTGGACTGTGCTTGCAATCCAAAAGGAAACCAGAGGAAACCAACCAAGGAGCCCTCCTTCCCTCCCTGCACCCCCTGCTCCGGCCAGCGCCAGGACACAAAGCTGCAGTGGCCGGAACTTCCCCGCCGGACACCTGGAAGTTGAACTCTGCGGCTGCCAGGACGCTGCCCCCCTCCCCTCAATCACTCTTTGCCAATCAAGACACTGATTCTGTTTTTAATTTTGTGATGGGAAGGGTGGGATGAGGGGTCAAGGGGGTGGGACCCTCCCCCTTTCCCCTGCCGGGCCCCCCCCCGGCCATGTAGAGTCGTGCAAAGCCATTGCCGTGCACTTTATGTTTTAGACTACTGTTATATATTATATATTTTCCTCTTTTTTTTTTTCTTTTTTTTTTGTTTTGTTTATATTTGCAGTATATTTAGAGATTCCTACACATCGTGATGTGTTAAAATAAATCAGATGAGGAAAAAAAAAAAAAACAAAACACCAAAAACCAAACAGGTATTAAGACAAAGCAGAACTCTATTATACCTGCATGCTGCACGGGGGCTCAGAGGGGCTCGGAAGGGAACAGGGCCCAGGAAGGGCTCAGAGCTTGGGAGGAATCTGAAGGGATTGGGGCACTGGCAGCCACTTCTTGGCTTTTTTTCTGCCTTTTTTTTTTTTTTTTTTTTTTTTTCCCCCCTTTTTTTTCCCTTTTTTTTTTTTTTTTTTTTGCTTTTTTAAAGAAAAATAAAGTGAAAACAGCAGGTGGGTTTCATGTCCTTCCTCCTGCAGCAGGCGGGGTCAGGGGCACAACCAGCTCCTCCTCCTTCTTTTCCTTTTGGAAGGGCATGGCCCCCCCCAGGCAAACCCTACACTTGTGGGGCAGTGCCAGGCCTGGAGTCCCCCCTGCCCCAACACCCTTGCCCCTACAGCAGGCACCATCCCGGGGGTGTAGAAGGTAAGAAAACAATTCAGAGACATCACGGTTGGTTTTGGTTTTGTTTCTTTGTTTATAGACTTAAAAACGCAGAGGTGATGGGGGCAGAGCTTTGGGCAGAGCCTGCGCAGAGGGAAGGGGCAACCCGGCCTCTACTCGCATGCAAAGGGGGTTTGGGGGGGCCCTGCCTGTCCCCCCCCCGCTGCCGAGTCCCAGGTGCCACAGCCAGGGCTGGGCTGAGCTGGGGCACTTCCATTTTTTTTCTCTTTTTCACCCATTCTTTGAAAGACAAAAAAAAAAACCCAATAAAAAGCAAACACACACACCACCTCCCCCGGAGCAGCAGCCACCTCTGCAAAAAATCAATAAATATCCTTGAGCCCCCACTGAGCTCCTGGGGTGGTGGGGGGCACTGGGGGTCGCCCACAGCACACACTGGGGAGGCCCCACTCTGCTCTCACCCTGTGCCCTGGGCCAAGGGGCAGCACCAGGGGCAGGCACCGGGCAGCCCCCACCCCTCCAGAGGGTGTTTTTGGGGTCTATGGGGCCGACCCTGTCCCCTCAGCCCTTGGGCTGCCACTTTGGAGCCCCCCAGGAGGTTCCTGAGCCCCTCAAGAATCCCCCTGGCCCAGGCTCCCTGTTTCCAGTTTAGATCCCAGGCTCCCTGCAGATCTCGGGGGGGTGTTGGGATTGAGGAGGTGACGCCCCCCTCCCCAAAATACCCCCTGGCCAGAGTGGCACCACAGCATCCCCCGGAGTGGGGACACCCAGCTCCGACCCCTTCCTGGCGGGGACGTTCCCGGCCGGACGAGAGGCTTATTGCTTGTAAAACCACGGAGAGAGGGGAGAGCGGAGCTGCCACGGGGGCTCAGCGGGGTGGGAGCTTCAGCAAAGTCCCTCAGCGCTCACCCCCGGCCGACGCTGGGCTTCTCCTCCGCGCCCCGACCCCCGGGGCTCTCCCAGCCCGAGCTGTCGCTCCCGGGAGCCGAGGGGCTCGGCCACCCCACGCTACCGGACCCCCGTGCTGGGGGTACAGCCAGGGGCCCCCACGCTCCTTCCTGGCCTTCCCGGGCCAGGATACCCTTCCCGCACCGGGCACCCCGTGCTGGCAGCAGGAGGGGATGGAGCCCCGGACCCTGGTGAGGGCCGAGTCCCCCTTGCCGGGGTCTCTCCCTCTCACGCTGGGCCTAGACCGTGCTGTGGTCAGGAGGGGCATCACTGGCTGCCACGGCCACCGTGCGCTCGGGGGTCTCTCTCTCTGCCGCTTTCCTCAGGTGCCCGTAGAGCCGCTCCTCCAGGCCGCCGGCGATCTTGTCCATCAGCTCCGAGCCGGACCCCAGCCCCAAGCACCTCCCGGGGCCGGGGCAGTCATCGTCCTCAGGGGGCTCGGAGCCAGCCTTAGGCTCGGGGGCTGCCTCTCCGGGCTCCTCCACGATCACCTGGATCTCGGGGTCAGGCAGCGCCGGGGCAGGGGGGACCCCATCTGCCGCCTCGGCTGCCTCCTCATCGCCGGCGCTGACGATGCGGGGCAGGGGGCTGTGGAACCGGGAGTCCAGGGGGTAATTGGCGCTGTCGCCGCGGCGCAGGGGCGTCCGGTGCCGCTCCAGCGCCGGATACCGCACGCCGGGATCGCTGAACTGCTTCGTGTGCTGCCACTGCTTGCGCAGGTGGGTGCGGGAGCGGTGCTTCCCCCGCAGCGGAGACTCGTCGAACTGCGGGTCGTGGCGCACGAAGGCGTTGAACAGCGCGTCCGTCTTCTCGTCGATGCTGTAGTCCCGCCGGGGCAGCCCCTCCCGCCCCGGGAACATCTGCCCGTATGGGGACCAGGCCAGGGGGCTGTGGGGACGGAGGTGTCCCCCACCCACTGCGCCCAAGGTCGTGCTCCCCCCCTCCTCCTCCTCTTCCTCATCTTCCTCCTCCTCCTCCTCCTCCGGCTCCCGGCCCTCGAAGCTCTCGAAGATGGTTCCTTTCCTCCCAGCGCTGGTGAAGCAAATGCGCTTCTCGGAGGCCGTCTGGTCCTTGGGGGGGCCCTCCTCGCCCCCCCGGCTGGGCGCCTCGATGGAGGCGTAGCCGCTGTCCATCTGCAGCAGCTTGCGTGTGCCGGGCTCCGACTCCTCCGGTTTGGGCCGACCCCAGAATTTCTCCTCGGGGCCTTCAGCCTCGTCCAGGGAAGGGGAGGGACAGGGGGGCACGCCGCTGGCGGAGGAGACACTGTCCCCACCGTCGCTGCGCACCGAGTCCTGGTCGTTGCTGCGCTCGGAGGCCGCGTACAGCTCCAGCGAGGCGCGCAGGCTCCAGATGTCGTGGTAGGCGCTGGGCTGCTCGGGCACGCCGGACTCGCCGGGGCTGCCCGCACCGCCCTCGCCCGGCTCTAGCCTGCGGGCACCACCCCGGTGTCACGTCAGGGACCGGACAGACCCCGCAGGCAGCGGGCAGGGATGTGCCAGCCCGGCCCCTGCAGGCTCCACAGCAGTGCCATGCTGCCACCCGGTCCTCCACGCTGTCCCCACCACCGTGCCCATGGCCCTACCCAACCTCCCCATCACCAGCCCTCCCCACAGACCCCTCTCCCCAGACCCAGTGTCCCCACCAGAGCCGCAGAGTGGGAGCCCCCCATGCCCAGGGCAGCACGGGGTCCCTCGGTGCCTTCCCGGCGCCTTCCCGGTGCCCGGCTCACCCATCCCCATCCCCTCTTATCTACTGAAAAATACCTGCCGAGAGAGGGTGGGGGGCTGGCGGGGGAGGGCAGGAAGGGGCCCCCCGCGGGGTGGAAGGCCACATCATCCGTGTGGGCAATGTACTGGATGATGTCGGTCTGATGGGGGTCTCGGTCCTCCTGGTCCATGCTCTCGCTGGCCGCCCGCTGCCTCTGGAACTGCCGACGCTTGGGGGACCCTGGAGGGCGCAGGGCAGGGCTGGGGGGGACAAACCCAACCAGCACCACCAGCCCCCCACCCACACCTGCCCACCCACCCTGCACGGCCCCGCGGAGCCTCTGCTGACCCCCACCTCTGGTGTCCAGGCTGGACGCCCGCTGGGTGCTCTCCAACTTCCACTTCTTGATCCTGAAGTAGGGGCTGGCCCCGTCCAGGCTGGCGTGGCGACGCAGGCGAGTGAAGAACTGCAGGACGGTGCCCTGGGGGGGGTCGGGGGGGGGTCCCCGGGGCTGGCACTGCCCGCCCCAGCCGCCTTCCCACTCCTGGGTGCTGCTGTGAACTGGGGGGGTATGGGGGGGCCGTGAGTGCCCGCTCGGACCCAAGCATGCACTCCCCAGCCCCCCTGCATCACACTCGGCTCCTTTGTCCGCTCTGCAGAGCTGGGCTGCAGCAGATGCACAAATGTCCCCCAGGGCAGGGACGAGGCGGGGGGGACATAGCCTGTTTCTAGCTGGATGCCCACGTCTCTCCCTGAGCCCTGGCACGGAGAGGGGGGCAGGGATGGGATCTGGAGGAGCAGGGAGCGGGGAGCAGAACAGGAGCATTGGGGCTGTGCAGGCTGGGAGCCCCTTCCCCTGCCCAGTCCCAGCTCTCTGCCCCAGCACTCACCGAAGGCCCCTCCCCGGAGTCGGAGGAGGCGGACGGGCTGGCCTCTGTGAAGCTGGTGTCCACGGTGGAGTTGTAGGTGTCCCCGGGCAGGGCAGAGCTGGGGCCCACGGCATGGCTGGGGAGCACAGGCCGGGGCAGGGCCCCCGCGGGAGGCTGCAAGGCAGAGCACATTCAGTGGGTCTGCACGAGGGTGGGGACCAGGAGGGGCCCCTGCACCCCAGGACCTCCTGTCTCTACTTCCAGCAATGCCCTGAGACTCCCACCCTGGGCCCAGCGGCACCTCCCTGGGGTGCTGCAGGACGCTTGGCACTCATGTCCCACCCGTCCCTCAGGTGCTGGAGGCTCACCTGGAAGATGGCGAGACCGGGCTTGGGCGGGGGCAGGCGGGGGGTCATGGCCAGGCTGTTCTCGCTGGACTCGCACTCGTGGATGGTGACAATCTTGAGGGCAGGCGGTGGGAGGTGCAGGTGAGTCAGGCGGGCGTTCTTCAGGTGGTGGAAATCCCCCTCTGTCAGTGTGTACCTGTGGAACAGCGGGGTCAGGAGGGGCAGTCCCAACCCCCGTCCC
Source organism: Anthoscopus minutus (assembly GCA_013399455.1). Taxonomy (NCBI): domain Eukaryota; kingdom Metazoa; phylum Chordata; class Aves; order Passeriformes; family Paridae; genus Anthoscopus; species Anthoscopus minutus. The sequence continues at coordinate 420,280 of VWYI01034189.1, forward strand.
CACCTCAGCCCAGAGCTTCACCTCCTCCCCTTCTCCTGGGTCTTCTTGCTCTGGTCAAAGAGCGCGGCCTCGTTGAAGGAGACGCGCCGGGCAGTGGAGGAGCTGGAGGACAGGAACCGCTCATTCTCTGCATCCCGGTAGCTGGAGGACGACAGGCACTCGGGGTCCTCTGCTTTGCCGGTGATGTCTGCAGACAAGGGGGTCAGCAACCAGTTCCCCCCACCATGGTGTGCCCCAACTTCCCCAGCTGAGGCTTGGCAAACTTGCTGCACTCATGGCCTCAATTGCCAACCCGGGATTCCCTGCTCCCTCCCGGGTCCAGTCCTGCTCCACAGCCAGGGATGGACAATGGAGGGCACAAGGGGTGTGTGGTGGCCACTGCCGCGGGGCCGGGGGCTGCACCTTGGGAGGGGAAGGAGCAGGAGCTGCCTCACTCCCCTCCCCGGAACTTGGGATAGAACTGGGAGGGGTCAGCGCAGCACTCCGGTCACTCACCCTGCGCCTGCTGCGAGTCATCCAGGTAAGTGGTGTTGGTTTTCTCGGGGTCATCGCTGGCTCTGCAGGGGGAGGTGGGTCAGAGGTGCCCGGGCCAACCCCCTCCGGCCCTGCTCGCATTGCCACACACCCCAGGGACAGCGGCGTCACCTCTTGCCCACCTGGAGTGCCGGCGGTCGGCCTCGCAGCAGCGCCGACAGATGATCAGGATGCCCGAGAGCAGGACCAGGGTGCCCCCGATGAAGATGGAGAGCAGGGCGAGGAGCAGCACGTACCCATCCTGAGGGGACACCTCGCCGGGCACCGCCTGCCCGGGGCAGCGGAGCTGAGCGGCGAGGACGCTCTGGAGGACCCTGGCCCACCCCAGACCTGCCCCCGCCGCGCTGACGCCAGCGCTGCTCCCCAGAGCCGCCGCGCCCCCCACTCCCCGCCGCCCCCGGGCCCTGCCTGCACCAAGGCAACGGCAGCCGGGAGGGCTGAGCCGCCCGCGGCCCCCGCGCCGAGCGGGAGCGGGAACGGGGTTGGGGATGGGGGCGGCGACAGGACCCCCAACCCTGCCCCACCGCGGGGGTCGGTGCTCGCTCCCCCTTCCCGGGGGAGAGGGAGTGATCCGGCAGCAGCCCCCAGGCCCCTGGACCCCCAGCACCTCGAACATCCCAGCGGTGCACAAGGAACTGAGAGCTGTCACCCACTCCCAGCGCTGGCAGAGCAGGGAGTGACAGCGGGGCTGCTGCCGTCCCCACCCGAGCGAAGACGCCAGCCCCACGGCAGCCACGAGAACCCCACAGCTGCCAGCATGCATCCCCCTCCCGCGGGAGGCTGGCGGCGTGGGGAGGGGCGGCAGAGACAGGCAGGGACAGGCAGGACTCACCGTGGCGCTCTCGGTCGCGTTGTCCCAGGGTGTTGGGTCATCGCTCATGGTCTGTCCCGGCCCGAGCGTGTCCTGGGGCAGGGGGAGACAGAGGGAGGCACCGGCCGGGACGGCGGGGCCGGGCCAGGGGCAACGGCGGCGGCTCCTGCCCGGCCCCTGCCCGGCACCGCGGTGCGGAGCTGCCGGGAGGGACCGGGAGGGAGGGACCGGGATGGAGAGATGGAGGGAGGGACCGGGATGGAGGGATGAAGGGAGGGTGTGCTCAGGGGAAGGATGAAGGGATGGAGGGTGTGGTCAGGAGGGAAGCAGGGATGGACGGATGGAAGGATGGAGAGGAGGGGGCAGAACCGCTGCCCCTCCCCAGGGAGCCCCTCACCCCCGCCGGGCACAGCCACCCCCCGCTCCCAGCCCCCAGCCTCGCGTGGGCACAGCCCCCGGCCTCGCCAGGAGCGGCCACGGTTCCCACGCCCGACTGCGGCCGGAGCCCCCAAACGGCGGCTGGTGCTGGTGGCCAGAGCTGGCCCGAGGGGTGAAGTCCCTGCCCCAGGTCTGGAGTGACACCGCGCCGCTGTCCCCGGGGGCCAAACGCAGCCTCAGCCCCGCCGCCGGGGGATCCCCTGCCTGCGGAAGCTCGGGGGGAGCCGCGCTGGGGGCTCCCGGCAGGGACGGGGGGCAGGCGGCCGCCCCACAGCTCGTGGCGTGGGTGTCGCCGGAGCGCGACGGGTGACGCTCGTGAGTCATCCCGAGAGTGGCTCCGTCACCGGGCTGTCCGCGCGGGGGGGACACCGAGGGGCCGGGGGGGCCGGGCCGAGCTCCTGAGGACCGAGAGCCACCGGAACAGGGTTCCCAGCTGCCCTCCGCGACATCGACCCTGCGGCCTTTGGGGACCTGGAGGGGACCTTGTCACCCTCCTGCGTGTCCGGCCCTTCCCGGGGGATGCTGAGCTCCAGCTCCCGCTGCGAGGCCGTGTGTCCCCTCCGTGTGTCCCCTCCGTGTGTCCCCTCCGTGTGTCCCCAGGCTGCTGAAGGGGCTGAGCCTGAGCCGGGTGGGCGATGCTATGTCGGAGACCCCCGGAGCGGGCAGGGGTGGGCATTTGGAAGCCGCTCAAAATTAGGTCAGTGAAAAATGTGAATGGAGCCCGTGAAGGGGTGGGGACTGACACTCGTGGGGACAGCGCAGGGCTGGCCGTGTCGCAGCTGGCAAGCTGGCAGTGAGGGACGGTGATGGCTGAGGCTGCCCTGTCACAGGTCGGGGTATCAACCCCTTGGATAGGGGGCTATTTCCACCTCTGGAGGGATTTCGGGGTGTTGGGGACCTCCCGAGGCAGAGAACCCCCTGCCCACACCAGCTCTCGGGCATCTCCACGCTGGGTGGGATGCAGCACGAGGTGAGGGGACCCATCCCGCGACCCCCGAGAAAGGGTAAGAGGGGTTCGGGGGTCCCGCTTCCGACCACATGAGGGGACCCCGGGCTAGGGGCTGCGGCTCCACGCGGGATGGGCGCCCTACGGGCGGGATCCCTATGGGCTACCCTCAGGCCCGAGACGAGGGGCACGAGGGGCCGGGGGCAGCAGGAAGAATGTCCCTCCTGTTCCCCATCATGGAGGAATCCCGTCTCCATAGCGACCCGGCAGGAACAGGACGGCCATTGTCTGGAGGAGGGGGCCGGTTCCCGGGCTGTCCCCCCCGGGGGGGACACGGGGCGGGACCCGGGGTCGCCGCCAGTGCCCGGGGCGGGGGCTCGGGGTCGGGGGACCCCGGTGGTGCCGCGCCTCCGCACGTGGGAAGGGGTGCAGGGAGCGAGCCGGAGCTGCGCCCCACGCGTGTGCGTGACCCACAGGGTCTGGCTGGGCCAGGGCTGGGCTGGGGACGTGGGACCCGCTCTGCCCCCTTTGACTGCAGCCCCGCGCCCCAGCCCGGTGATGGGGATGCAGTCAGAGATGTGGGGCGGGGATGGAAGCAGGGATGCAGGATTCAGGCAGGGATGCGGGATGCAGGCAGGAATGTGGGGCAAGGATGGAGACAGGGATGTAGGATGCGCGATGAGGGATGCGGACAGGGATGTGGGGCAGGGATAAGGGATGCAGGTAGAGCTGGTGACAGGGCTGGTGACAGCGAGGCTGGAGCCCCCGGGACCTCTACGCGCGGTAGGGCGTGATGGTCTCCCCTCGGCTGGGCCGGCTCCTTGTGTCGCGATAGGGGCTGTCGCGAGGCGGCGTAGCCAGACACTCACCTACAACCGAGACCGGGGCTCCATCGCCGCCGCTGCGCTCGGTGCGGCGGGGCGGCCCCGGGATTTATGAATGAACCGGAGCCGCCCCCGCGCGGCGCGGGCGTCACGTGGGGACAGGGGCTGCCCCAGCCCCTGCCTGTCCCGCCTGTACCCCCTGCCCCTCTGCCTGCCCTACAGTCCTGCCTGCCCCTCTGCCTGTAGCCTTGCTTTTATTCCTTCCTGCCTGCCCCAGCTCTGACTACACCTGTCTGCCCCAGCCCTGACTGCACTCCTGCTTGCATCTCTGCCTGCACCAGCCCTGCCTACACCAGCTCTGCCTCCACCCCTCCCCTCACACCTATGTGTACCAGTCCTGCCTGCACCAGCCCTACCTGCATCCCAGC